>APFE030444799.1:180839-223999 GCA_000404065.3 Pinus taeda | reverse complement strand
TATCATCCATCATGGCTTTCAACACCAGCACCTGGGGGGGAAGCAGGAGAAAACCACACCAAGATCAAGAGGTTCACAAAAAATATATGGCTGCATTGAGTAAATTAATCCCTAATGAGGAGGAGGTTGCATTGATACGGAGACAATTGATCAACTATATGCTTAACACTGGTCCATTTGGGAGCATGCATGCAATTAGAGATCGAGAGACTTTTTCTTCTCTTGAGTGGTGGAACATGCATGGAGGGGATACTCCACTTCTACAGACTTTGGCATTGCAGGTGCTATCACAGGTGGTAAACACTTCTTCTGCAGAAAGGTGTTGGAGCTCTTATTCTTTCATCCACAGTGTTAAAAGGAACAGGTTGAGTTTGGACTGGGCAGAGAGCTTGGTTTATGTTCTTTACAACTTGCGATTGCTGTCCCATTACTGTGAAGATGCAAAGTCTAATAAAGACATGTTGATTTGGGACAAGAATCTAGAGGAGCCCAATTTGGAGGATGGAGTGTTGCGATTAGAGCAATTAGAGGATGCTCTTATCCAGGTATGTCCATTGTGGCATGAATTTTCCAATTTTTCCTTATAAAGCATTTCTCTAATTCATGTTTTTAATTTTTTTGTTAACTAGTGTTTTTTTTTTTGCATGAATTTTTAGAGCAATTCCAGGATGATGATGATCGTGTTGATATGCCACCCCCACCCCCATTTGGTCCCTTGGTTCCTAGGTTCCATGGTTCAACACCAACAGCAGGGGGTTCTTCTTCATTAGTTTCAGTGCCACTGCCACAACTTCCACAGGCACCATCTTCTTCATTGCCACCACGTGGAGACCCGCCACCACATTCTCTTCATGGTCGAAGGAGGAGAGATTAGTAGATATATTCACAATTTACTACTTTTGTCATAGATTACTCATTAGACTTGTAGGCTTGTGAATTTGAATTTTGAACCTTTTTTGTCTTGGCGGTGACCAAGCGACATATTTTGTAAACATTATTATTTGAATTTTGGACATGACAAATGTTGACAGTTACTCACTTGCTAGATAAATCATAATATGCTCTATGTTTTATGTTTTATAATATGCTTAAAATTTTGATGTATGTTTGTAATCGCTAGAATATAGATGGTTGATGTACATACTAGTAACTACAATAGTACAATGGAATCATGGATGCCATATCTATCTTGATTTATGCAAAAATATGCATGTTTTCATGTCTTTTACAACTAATTTGGTATTTGGGACGTTTGTTTTGAGTATAAATGCAAAAATTAAAAAAAAAGAATTATATATATATAGCAGACGCTTCGCTTCCTAGATTTTTGGAAAATGACGCTTCCACGTCCCCGCTTCCAAAAAACGTCCCCGCTTCGTGCAACATTGGTTCCAGTTCAAAGGGTCGGTCCGAACCGAATTTGGCCCCAAACCGATCAGACCGCCTGGTTCAACCAGTTTCGATATGGTTCTGATAACATTGGTCGATGGTACATGATCATTAGGAGGACCTCCTTATCAGTCTGGTTCCATTATGACGATGTCTACACCTTGGTATTATGGGCATTGTTCATTTGTGGATCATTTGGCATATGTACTCCCTTCACATCATTCCAGGCATAATTTTGGTCATTTTTTATAGTTTAGTATCGTATGGAGCCTCATGTGAGAGTGCCCTAGCTATTTTGAGGTTTTATGATGCTTAGACCACACCATTGTGACATTGACACCCACCATTGATGGAGTGTAGCACTTTGTTGTGTTGATTTTTCAAGGGCGCAACCTAGAAACAAATTTTCTTCCACAGATAACTACTTCCAATGATTCAGTTAGCATTAATTTCACATATCACTCATCCAATATCATTAAGCAGTTATATAGAAGAAAATTCAACCATTAAACATGAAAGAGAAGTAGAAAAATAACCATGATACCATCAGACAAGAGACAGAAATTACAACAGAGGCCAGGACAAAACCCACAAGGGGAAAACCCAGAAAAGTCTTTGCTTATGAGAGTCAGTTTGATTCATCAATACATCTAAAAAATATCAAACCAATAACCAAACAAATAAATAAGAATAAATACCAAGCCAATGTGCCAAGACCTCCTTCAGATTTTCAGCCCTCCTATTCTCCTTCTAAAATTCACTGGATCAGATATAATCAAGACAAAATCGATGTGCCAAATGACGAAGGAAGGTTCTCCTTTATATAGACTTAGAAGTGTTAGAAAGTCAAAAGGCAGAAAGATTTTATTATGTTGATAGTTACTTGTGATTATCTTTAAATTTTTATTATCTTCTTTTATCTTCTTATCATCAAGCAACTACCAAAAACATAAGTACATGAAAATCAACAAAATAGAGACACAAGATATAGGCTCTCAACCAAGGCTAAAACCCCTCTTCTAGGGGAAAACCGAAAACTTCTCTTCTCTTCCTTTAGAACCAAACCAAATGAGATAACCAAGACCTTTGACCAGACCAAAAGACCTCCTCCAATCCACCAAGTCAGCCTCCCAAGATGATTAGTCCAACTTCAATAGTCAACTCTAGTCAAAATACTTCAATCCTGCAACAAACCTAGATTTCAGCCGTACTGCAGATCTGCAACTTCAGCGCCCCTTTAGAGGAGTCGTCCAGACCTAAAGGGGCCTCAGCCCTCCTCCTTGTGCCTTGATGTGGCTTCGAGGAGGCCTTCCTCCCCCTCGGCCTCCCTTTTGGCCTTAGCCGCAACCCCTAAGCGGATTTTCCCTTAGCCGTGGGCCCTCTAAGTCCTCCTCCTAGCCCTGCGTCAGCCCCGAATGGCTTGACATCAGCCCTTGTGGGCTTCTCTCTGCTCTTTCCCCTCTTTTCCAGCCTTCTTTGTCCTATCCCTACCCTCCTTGGCTTCTAGCCTTGCCTTGTGCCTCTTATAGCCCTAGTCTTGGGGTTTCCTAGCCTTTTAGCCCTTGCCCTCGCCTTGTATTCAGTCATCTCTGATTTTGTGCATTATTTCAGTGAGCTAACATTGTGGTTTTGCAAAAATATTAGAAGCTAATTTGGTGGTTGCAGGTTCTCAAGCTCATTGGAAATCAAACTGGCCATCAACTAGGCCTTAAGGCCTCTTGGTTTACTCTCCAACCCTCAAATTTCATCACTGTCATAAGTTTAATTTCTGAAGTAATTTCTGATCGCAGTACATTTAAGGGCCTAACACATTTTTAAATAAGCATAAATTCATCAATATGTCACCTAGTGCATTAAGAAGTAATCCTATGTTGATTTGAGTACATATAAGTGGTTTTCTTGCGGGCTGTTTGGTTTATTTCAGATCTGATATGTTTCCTACAGCCACATAAAAACATCTACAACAGTAATTTAATCTCATAACAGGAGCATAATCACTCATTGTTAATCATATTTCATCATTGTATTGTCACTAGCACTCATTGGGCTTGCATAATTGATCACTTTGTGAAGGTTCTGATAATAATTCATGATATGAAATTCACTGCATAAGGTCTGATATTAAATTTAAAGTGGCGATAAAAGTGGTTGAAGGTCATCTAATCTCATTTAGCCTTTTTTTCTTACATCTTGTGGATCTTGCATAAAAGTGTTTATTTGAGGAATTGGGTGATTTTCTTACTGTTGCAATCACATGTTTATTGGTTGATCCATATTGCATTTCTAAATCATTGGCATCTGTTTGCACTCTTGCATTCACACACATAAGTTTCCTAATCAAATTGATAAGTATTTAATTGGCTAATTTCTCCAAGTGACATTGCCCTTGTGATCTTATTTCTCATTGCTATTGTTGGATAAGTAGATATATTGCTCATTGTTGAGTTGGATATCTCTTGTGGACTTCATAATCGTGATAAGAGATCTAATAGTGTAGCCCCAAGGGTTAGCACAACTAGTCGAGTTCCTGTTGTTAAGTACCTCGCCAATCAGGACGTCACAGGGTCAATTCTCCTCGACGCCCTTGGGGTTAGGTCCTGCAAATCTGGCCGGCAGGGTTTAAAAGATTCCCTTTGGGGTTGATCTGCCCAGATTTTCCGTGGATGTAGCGGCCACCCGTGAACTACCTCTAAAAAAAGATCTAATTGTGTATCTAATTGGCATATTGGTAAATTATTGAGATAATCTTGAAGTTGTTAATTGGGTCAAGTAGCATTGAACTTGTCTTTTAAGCAATTATCTCTTGGTATTACTTGTCACATTTTCTGGCACCGTTGAGTTTTGAGCACCTTCTCTTGTGGTTGAGATTGTCATTTATCTATTATGTAAGTACCTCATTGTTCATTGAAGATCATTGTAATTAAGTATTTAAGACATTAAATAATCTCACCTTAAGACCACCCATCTCTTGCACTTGCATTCTAGGACTAGCCTCTTGCATTAATAAATTTACTTCCAAGCCTAAGCTCAGTCGATAGAAATATAGGCCCACCTTTGTCATCTAGCTTGAGGAGTTTAGCACCTCTTTAGTGGTTAACATGGTGACCTTGCAGTCGTCAAAGCCACAATCTTTGTAGTGTTGGAGGCATCGGGTGGTTAGAACCCCAGGGGAGGTATTGTTAACCAAGCCTCTGTTTGCTTCCCCCCTGTTTCTCTCTCACAACCTACTCTAGAGACTGGCTTCAAAACAATTAAGAGAAAGAACATAATTAGAATAGGCATATAATCTAAAATTAACCAAGATCTTGCACTTCACCTAGATTATAGGATTTGCATCTCATTTAGGATAGTGAAGCATTCCTTAAGCAACAATTGTTCATCAAGTGACTTGGTAGATAATTTGTCTTAAGCAAGTAATTGACTCCATTTAAGTCATTGGTCTTCCATAATAATCTAATCAAATCATTTAACTTGTTAATTCAACCAAGTTGCTAGGCCATTCAGTTGTGTCTCCCAAACTCATTGGATGCCAACGAGTCTCCCATCTTCACATTTCATAGGGACTACCCCCCATAGCTTGTTGCAAGAAGATAACTAGAATGGAGAGCGCGGGGATCAGAGTGACAGCCCCCGTCCTAAGCGTTGTCGCATCTTGCTTGTATAGTTTGAGCAACAACAGGTCTAAAGCAATGAAGAATTGCTCCAACTACTGTGAATGGCCCAGTGGGCCAACGGGTATGTACCCCTATCAAAATCCACTACTGGAAGCAATCCTCAACTCCGCAACTGAAGAACTTCCAACTGATCTAAAATTTGTCTCTTGAAAGCCCTACTTCTTCAACCCCTCAAGCTCCTTCGTCTACACAGACTTCCCCCAGTAAGGCCCACGCACTGCCAAAAAACGCTAAATTTGACCTGTTACCCACCACCTGTGGGTAGTGTATATGGGAGAAAAAAAAAAAAATCTCCTAAATGGTCCTCAACCGGCGGCCAATAGCCCCTTGGAGCCACCAGATAGCTCAATGTGCCATTGTCTCCGCCACCTGAGCCAACCATGTGGTCCCTCAACCACTTGTCATGAATGTATGTTTGAAGGTGGGCCTCCCGACCCCAACGATATGGCTTTTCATTGGTGTAGTTGAGTAATTTTCCTTACTTGTCATGGGCACTTTTGGACATGGATTGGTGGGGGGATTCGGCGAAAAGAGTGGGTTAGGCTTGTATTCTTGTCTCCACTACCCTATTTCGTGGTTATCCTTGTATCCTAGTCCCATGGGATCTCCTTTAGTGACCATTTGGCTTTTAGGTTAGCACTACATCGGAAATCCTAATTTTGGTTGTGTGGTCCTAATTCATGATACCACCTACATCACTCCCCTTCTACTCATTTTAGCCCCATTCATCTATTTTCCCATCTGGATCAACATGTGTCCACTGGGTCCACATAGGGTTAGCCTCCCCCTCCCCTTGTCCACACCTTGGGTTGGGCCAAGAATGATGCCCCGAAGATTCATGCAGCTAAAAAGAAAAGAAAAATCATAATTTGGCCACTCTCAACAGGAAATGTACCACAAAATGCAAAAGATGGTTGGGACATACAAATTTAGCACATGGGCAAAAGCCAAACATGAGCTCTACCCTGTATCCATGGCCATCACCCTAGTTCTTATGGGCCCTAGATGAGCCCCCTCTATCATTAAGGAACCCATGATTGTCCCAACCCCTGGTGTGTGATGAATCGCCCCACCTTAAGGGGGTATTCACTGCTACATATTACACATCATACTTTCATCCCCTGGAGCCCCAAGCAGTTATGAAGAGAAAAAATAAAAGGAAAAAGGTATATGAAGAAGGGTGGAAAAACAAAGGCCAGGAAACTCATGTACCACAATTTGCTCCCTCCTACACTCATATACCCAGGTGTGGGCTTCCTTTATTTTAGCTACCTTAGCTCCTTAGCGTGTGGTCTGTGTGTTTTCTTTAATCCCCGCTATGTTCCATCATTATATCACTTGCCACCTACCATTTGAGGGATGTAACACAGACATGTCACCCCCTCTCGAGGTTGAAACCACCTATTAGGATCCTTGGCTAACCCCCTATTGAGCTTGGAAACACTTGTACATACCAAAGCCCACTATGGAAGGCATGCCACCATGAAGTGCCCCATTGATTCCATGACTTGTAAGCTCTTTTACTTGATTATTCCAATGATTTTTCGTATTGGAGAGCAAGGGGATGCATTGGATCTTATACAAGATTGTAGGGGGATTCATTTGTGGCTTGGTCTCCCTATGCAAGGTCCTCGCCCTGCAAAGGGTCACATTGGCACTTGTAGGGTGGGTGTTGAGCGCCATGGACCTCCACCATAGCCGAGATTACTTCATGGATCCCTAGTAGCGTTCGTTGATTGCTCCTATTCCACCTTTTGGATGAGAATGATGCATTTGGTTCACCATGCCCAACCGGCTCCACAAATGCACCATACACTAGGCATATGTTCTAGGATCCATAAGATTGTTCCCCGCTGCAGAGGCAGGGCTTATTTCATCATTTTATCCCTTACAAATGGTCTACATGCACTTCCGATTCATTTGGAGACCCATCAGGATCACCTCGTTCCCCCACACCCATTTGGGAGCACCACAAGTTTTTGTTTGGAGACCAAGGGGCCAACCCCTTGTCCATTATGATGGGAGTCCATATCTACATCATGGCACCCTTTGGACTTCATTAGGCCTCCTCAAAGGCCCAACGACTCCCTTTATTGATCATTTGACCCTTTTGAGAGGCTTCTTCAGTTATTTGGTGGGCTTGTCACCAAATGTTTTTTTATTATGCACAATATTTTATTCTAGGGGCTAAATTAGGCCTAACTAGCTAAATCGAATTCATTAGGAAGTGTATAAATATTAGTGTGATGGAATCATTTGATTATCATCACTTGGATTGATCATATTCTCTTGTCAGATTTTTTTCAGGCCAGGAGGTAACTCCTCAAATGAGATCCTTATTATTCATTCAGGTTGTTCATTATTATATATGAGGGAGTAGCTGTTGAGTTTCTTCTCCTGATGACTCTCCATTTTCTCTATTATTTATTTACACTATTTACAGTTGTTCACCCAATCCCTATGATTAGGTGTCAACATTCCCCCCCCCTTAATCCGAAGGGATGTTGGTGAGTCCAAGCATCGTTTTGAATCTTTCAAGCTTTTCTCTTCCAAGCGCTTTGGTGGAGATGTCTACAATCTGCTCATTAGTGGAACAATGGTGAAGATGGATTGTTTTGGCCTCAACATGATGTCGAATCAGATGATATTTTGTATTGATGTGCTTCGTTCGATCATGGAAATTTGGGTTCTTGGCAAACTTTATTGCCGAGGGATTGTCAATCATGAGTGAAGTCAAATGTACTTGTTTTACCTGCAAATCTTCCAGAATTTTCTTGAGCCACAATTTCTTTTGTTGCCTCAGTTGTTGCCACATATTCTGCCTCTGTTGTGGAATCTGTTGTTACTGATTGTTTGTGTGATCTCTAGGAGACAGCTCCTGATCCAAGACTCATAGCATAACCCAAAGTAGATACCCTAGTTTCTTCGTCTCCATCGAAGTCTGAATTAGAATATCCAATCAAGCTAAAGTTTCCCACCTGTGTATACTTGAGTCCAAAGTCTTGAGTTCCCTTCAAGTACTTTAGAACTCTTTTTGCAGCAGACCAATGTCCCTCACAAGGCTTTTGCATAAACCTGGAGAGGATTCCAACAGCAAACGAAATCTTTCGTCTGGTAGTAGTCAAGTAGTTGAGACTTCCTACAAGCTGTCTATACTTTGTTGCATCCTCAAATTCTTTTCCTTCAATGGATGTGAGCTTTAAGTTTTGTTCCATTGGAGTAGTCAGAGAATTGCATTCAGCCATGCCAAACCTGTTCAACAGATCTCCAATGTACTTTTTTTGAGAAAGGAATATGGACTTTAGATGTTGAGTTACTTCAATACCAAGATAGTAATGAACATAGCTCAAATCAGTCATTTCAAAACCTTTCCTCAATTCCTTCTTTATGGATGCAATGTACTCTCATTGTTCCCTGTCATCAAAAGATCATCTACATATACCACAAGATATACAACTATTTTGCCAACTTTCTTGAGAAACAAAGTTGCATCATCAAGATCATAATGTTTGAAATTTACTTTCAAAAGATGCTCAGTTAGTTTTTCATACCAGGCTCACGGTGCTTGTTTGAGGCCATACAAGGATTTCACAAGTTTGCATACTTTATATTCATGTCCTTTCACAACAAATCCTTCAGGCTGGGCCATAAAAACACTCTCTTTTAGATCTCCGTTCAAGAAATCAGTTTTTACATCCATTTGATGGACTTTCCAACCATTTTGCGCTGCTAGGGCAAAGAGTATTCAAATGGTAGCCCATTCTGTTGTGGGGACAAAAGTCAATGTTGCGAAAATCGTTATCGGGAGTAAATCAGCGAGGGGAAAAAAAGGGGAAATAATCGAGAAAAAATCGTAAAATACAAAAATATTCATTTTTTTCAGCTCTTTTAATAGCTAAAGCATCTACAACATAAAATAAATACATTGACACATAAATATGATAAAAGAACTAATATATAAAATGTGTAATATCATTTCTAGTGCTACATCACACATAACAGTGAATCATGTCTTGAATAGTAAGTCCTGACTCCTAAGTCCCAACTCAACCTCAAAATATCAACAAAAAATATAATAATATATATCATATCATGAGCCATAATCTCATATACAACGAAATGAACCAAATAACTAACACTATTGATTTCCTTTGCCCCTCTTGCGAGAAAATACAATAGCTTTCCCTTTCTCTCTAGATGTAGATGCTGGTGGAGTTGGCAGTGGACTCTGCTATGCTCTAGAAGCTGAAGAACTAGGAGGTAGACCACATCCTCTACTAATGGCAAGGGTAGCCTGGCTAGGTGGTGTCACCTCCTCATCCTATTGCTCCTCGTCCTCCTCCCCCTCTACGCCTTCCACCACCTCCTGCTCTAACCAATCATCAGTAGACTCCATGAGAGGCCTCTCGGCCTCAACCCTCCATGCAGCAGTGTTGTCAATCCCATCCAATGAAATGGCCTCCATATCAGGTATCCTCTCAAGTTACTTCACCCACAATCGAAGATTGTAGTAGACGTTATGCAATTTTTTCAGAAGATGCTCAGTTAGTTTTTCATACCAGGCTCGCAGTGCTTGTTTGACGCCATACAAGGATTTCACAAGTTTGCATACTTTATGTTCATGTCCTTTCACAACAAATCCTTCAGGCTGGGACAGTAAAACATTCTCTTTTAGATCTCCATTTGATGGACTTTCCAACCGTTCTCAGCTGCTAGGGCAAAGAGCCAAATGGTAGCCCATTTTGTTGTGGGGGCAAAGTCTCCTCATAATCGACCCCTTCCTTCTGTGCAAAACCTTTTGCCACAAGCCTGGCCTTGTGCTTATCAAGTGAGCCATCAGCTTTATACTTGTTCTTGTAGACCCACTTGTAGCCAATTGGTTTGGTTGCCAATGGAGAATCAACCAGCTTCCAAGTGTCATTCTTTATCAAAGCATCATACTCTTTTTGCATCGCTTATTTCCATCCATCATGAGGAGCAGCTTCTTTGAAGGAAGTTTGTTCAAAATCTGTAGACACATTCAATTTACAATCATAAGAAACATCCATAACAATAGGCGAATCAGAGTCATCTACATCACCTCCATTTTGTTGAGTTGAATTTCTAGTTCCTATCTTTCCAACCTCATCGGGATGAACACTTTCAAGTGTCTTTGTTAGCCACTTTGGGGGACCTTTCTGACAAGGAAAATTTTATGTAAATTTATTTGGAAGTTTAGAAATCTTGGCGAATATCACTAATACATAATATGCAATTTGTAAAAATTTTGGCAATGTTTTTGTAAAAGTATTCAAATTTCTTATAATTTTATATAGTCTCTATATAAAATTTTGGCAATTTTTAAGGTAAATAAAATTTATACTATAAAATTCGAGCGAATAATTTTTAGAAAAAAAGGAAATTAACGAATATTTTTTTTGGAAAAAGCATGGAAAATTAGCCCACTTGCGAATATTAGCCCCTAAAATTTTCCTTGCTTTTTGAGATTGTCTAGACTACTCAGATGATTGAGTTGGGACTGAATCAAGATTGAGTCTCCCAATTCTGTCAATCACATCACTCAAAGTATCATCTGTTGTTGGACTTTCATGCGGGGGAGAGAGTGCTTCAAAAGAAGATTCCACAAGTTGATCTAGTATAAGAATCCCCACGTGGAATATGATTATCAAATTCTTGAAATGATTTTGCATTTGCGAATCTGTCCAAGTGATCAAGTTGTCGCTCAACAACATTGTCGACTTTGGATGATTCAAGAAAGATTACATCTCTAGATACAACAAACTTTTTATTGACTTCATCATAGAGACAGTATGCTTTGGAGGTGTTTGAATACCCTAGGAAGATATACTTACGACTTCTTGCACAAAGTTTGTTTCTATGTACCTTTGTTATCAAGGCATAACATGTGGAACCAAAGACCTTGAGATGCTTTACTGAAAGAATGTGTCCATACCACATTTCATAAGCAGTTTTGTTTCTAATAGCATTAGATGGACATCTATTCTTTACATATACAGCACATAGAAGTGCATCAGCCCAAAACATCATTTTTACATTTTTGAAAAACAGCATGGAGTGCACCATATTCAAGATTGTCCTATTCATTCTTTCAGCTACTCCATTCTATTGGGGATTATAAGGCATAGTTGTTTGATGTTTGATCCCATGTTGGCGAAGATAGTTTTCAAACTCATTTGAAGTGTATTCTTTTCCATTATCAGTGCGAATAGAGCCAATATGAGAATATGCATCATTTTCAATCGATATATGAAAGTTCTTGAATGCTTGAAAAGCATTAGATTTGTTCTTCAATAAGTAAACCCAACACATTCTGGTGTAGTCATAAATAAATGTCATCATATATTTATTTCCATTTGCAGAAGGAATAAGCATTGGACCACATAAATCTGAACGAAGGAGTTCAAGTTTTCTATGTGCTCTAGAATGTGAATCATGAAAAGACTGTTTGTTAAGCTTTCCTAGAATGCAAGCATCACATTGCTTAAGTTTCCTAGGAATTGTAGGCAAACCAGTAACACCATTTTTCTTCAACAAGAGAAGACTGTCATAGTTCAAATATCCAAATCTAGCATGCAATAATAAACTTGATGGAAATGTACCTTTATCATAATGAGAATTGTATGAGAAATTTTGTGCACGAGCAGAGGTACCCTGCTACTTAAAAAGCCTTTCTTCTTCTATCCCCGTCATGAAAAGTGAGTGGTCTGATGCTTTTCTCACCTCAACCTTGCATCAAACATGTGAATGGAGTGTCTTTGCTGGCGGATGTGGACCAGGGACAACAAGTTTCTCCTCAGTTGTGCGAGATATAAAACATGATGCAAAAGAAAGTCTAGAAGACCAGGCATATTAAGCCTAATTTTGTCAAGCCCTGATGGCTTGAGTTTTGATTTGTCTACAAAGTATACTGCTCCATCAACATTGTCAGTAAATTCTTCAAAAAAATCTCTTCTAAAGGTCATGTAGCAAGTTGCTCTTGAATCAAGCAACCAATCATTTTTCCAAGAAGCAAGTGAAGTATTAAATAAGTCTTCATTTACTCCACTATTACAGTGTGCCACTACATAGTGAGTGGATTCAGGCGCTTTACCTCTCTCTTTGTCATTAGTTTTACCTTTGGGTTGGTTTCTTCCTGCTCAGTTCTGTCCCAAGGAAACTTGCATGTTGATGCATCATGTGATCCATCTCTTTTGCAACATATGCAATGCAAATAAGACTTTTCTCCTTGAGAGTGTCTGCCCCCCCCGCCTCTGAAATTTCTTCTCCCTCTTCCTCTTTGACCACCTCTTCCCCTAGAAGAATCTTGAGCAAGATTCTTCTTTATATGTGCAAGACACACAGCCTCTTCAGAAGACTGAGGAGTTGTCTTCTTCCCAAAAGCTTTCTCTCTTTCAGCAAATTTTTTCACAAGGGAGTCAAAGGTAATATCTTTGAGGTTTCCATTTGCTTGCAATGACTCAAGATAATTTGAAGAAGTGGGATAAAGTGCCTCGACAAAAGCTATCAGAGAAATGTCCAGTTCATTATTAGTGACTTTGATATCATGGATAATAGATTTTACTTCTAATGCAAGAGCAATAGGATCATCTTTTTTGTATTTCAAGGCTGAACAATTTAATCATGAGTTGAACAACTTCAAGTGCAAAGTGTGAGTCATAGAGTTCCTTCAGTTTTTGTAAGGCTTCGAAAGCATTTGAAAATGGCGAAATATGGTGACTCACCTCTTCATTTACAAATGCCACAATCAATGCATAAGCCTTGTTGTTCTTATTTTCCCAAATGGCAAATTCCTTGTCTGAGGTAGGTTGTTCTGATTCTTTGTCTCCATCTCCAACACGCACCCCTTTCCACAGCTCATTAAAAATGAGTGTGTGTTTGATTTTTCGCGACCATTCTAGATAGTTCTCCTTGCTGGTGAGAAACACTCCCACAATAGATAGAAATGAATGCATTTTTAATAATCTGTGTACTGTAAAAGAAAATATACTCCTGCTGGAAAAAAAAAAATGCAGTTCTGGTTGCAAGAATACAATTCTAGTGAAAACAATTCAATCTGATATTCACAGCAAAGGTATATTTATAGTAGAGGTATATTCCATGGTTTGGATACCCATATTATTCAACATCACAACACAGTAAAGTGTAAAGTATTAACAACACAAGATACTTGCATTTTTCAACACTACCACAGTGTATATGACAGCTGGCTACGTATTAGAGCTGAGAGTTGGATACGTATTAGAGCTAGATATGAGAGTTGGCTACGTATTAGAGCAAGGAGCAACGTATATTGGGAGGAGGCAAGATTGCGTAGTGTATGGAGGGGCATACAAGAACGCAGTAATGAACATTTTAAAACCTTACAAAAAAAAGTTTCATACCAAAACATGGAAAGCGGCTTTCGTCGCAGAGCCTTATTGGATTCGAACTCTGAATTCCTATGAAGAAAGTATATTTATATATACAGAGGAGAGAACTAGAAATGCTAACTAAAAGGCAATGCAGGCTTTGTGTGATTCTTGCGGTCGATAGCAGAGTCAGCAAAACCGAAACACATTCAAACAAAACCCCTTATTGAGCTATCAAAAATAAAGATCCTCTCTTTTCCTAATAGAAGCTCGTTGTACAGGTGACTTGGCTACACTACATGCCTCCCCATCAAGCATTTCATAGCCCCTCTCAAAGCCTTCTGCCAAGCCTTCTTTGCAGCTGCAAAGATGACAGCATATGTGTTGATTTGGGTGGTCGTTAGCCTAGAGTTCTTGAGGTTCCCCACAGATCTCAAATGTGAGTCCAAATCTAATTTACGCACAGTCCCATTCAGGGTTTGTTGTTGCTCGACGTCACCAATTTGGGTGTGCATGTACAAAGGGAAGGCGGAGGGCCAAGCCAAGTATAGTGATCGTTGAAATGGTATGCGCAGTGGGAGGAGGCGAACTGTAGTGATAGGAATGTTAGAGTGCACTCATAATAATATACCGTCCAATTAATTCGACGCAAAGAAGTAATCTAGCCAGAGGACAGATAGAATAATGGCAGATATGACAAACTGGGATTTACAACGCAAAGAGGTATGCCAAAGAATGGCAATGACTCCGATACCATGTCAAGCCAAGAGGTAACTCCTCAAATGAGATCCTTGTTATTCAATTAGGTTGTTCATTATTATATACATGAGGGAGTGACTATTGAGTTTCATCTCCCGATGACTCTCCATTTTCTCTATTATTTATTTACACTATTTACAGTTGTTCACCGAATACCTATGATTAGGTGTCAACATTTTTTCTATTCTCTTTGGAGGACGAAGTTGCATAGATGGATGAATTTTGATGTTTGGATATCTTCATTTTTGTCTTGGAGCTTCTATATTGGCATATGATGATGATTGGATATACTTGTTCTCACATGTAAGTGCTCTTTTAAGGTTATTTTGTCGTTCTTTCCTATGTCACATAAATGATGTTGGGATTTTCGCTATACTAGGCCGAAATTTTGTTGCTTTTCTTGCCTGAAAGGGTATAAAGTTGTGTTTTATTAGAGTTGCATCACGTTATGGTCCATGTTTGAATAAGTGAATGTTCCTAGAGATATTTCATTGAAATTTATCTTAACAAGTCATCACATATTGCACATTGAAGTATAAAGACCTTGAAGCAATTTTCCTCATGCCCCAATTGCCATCCGAAATTGTTCTAGAGGCCTTCTTGACTAAGTGAAACCATCCTAATCATTGGAATCTTCTTGACTCCATTTCTCCCAAAGGAATAGGCATTGATCTTTTATAGGTGATCACCATAAATCATACTCTTTATCACCTCTCCTTCTTTCTTCTAGGCCTAGCCTCCATAGGGGACCTTGAGATATTTCAAGCCTTAGCTCCAAGATTGAATATTGCCCTTTGATTCCCTTGCCTAGTCTCCTCACTAAGATCAATGTTGAGATTCTTGAAAATTCCTCCTTTGATCTTCTTCTCCTCCTCAATTAGGTCAAGCATACCCTTGATTGATCAATTCCACCCCCTTGACCTACTTGTGGGTCCACTTGGTCCCGTGTGGTCCCATAACTTTTGGAAGGTAATTCTACAAAGACCATTTGGAAACCAAATCCTCATAAGGGTTTTTAGGACTAGGTCCCTCCTTAAGAAGTCTCATTCCCAAAACCTAGCCCTTAAGACCCTCTTGGCCCTTCTTAGAGAGCATTTCATCTTGCCTCTTGGGCAAGCAAACCATATATTGAACCTCTCTTGTGAATATGCCTCTTCAGAAATCACTCTTTTCCTTTTATTGACCCATTTATCTAGGTGATTCTCTTCATACCGAGTCTCCTCCCATCGGTGAAAGTTCGTAAAGTGTAGGGAGCTTTCGCTGAGGTGATAGTAGGCTATTGCTCCATTGTTTCCCTTGACCCATCAATTGCCCCTTTAGGATCCCCTTCTAGGACCCCTGCTTGTTTGAGCAGTAACACGACCCTCAGAAATAGCCCCAAATCACCCATGCAAATTACCACCAAAATCCCAGCTCAAGAATGTAGAAGTGACTCTGGCAATTCTCGCTCTCAATTCTCTTAAGGTAGCCAAACAAATCAACCCAACGCACAACCTCTGTGTGTTGAATTTTCTAAGTCTACTAGTTAGAAACCCTCCATGCACTTTGTCTAATTTATTCCTACCTACTTGTTATGTTGCTTAACAAGTTATTTACAATGTAAACACTGAAAATAAACACTAGTGCATGCTCAACATATTATAGACCAACAATTGAAGGAAACAGAAACAATCACACCAAATGACAACATTATTTTTCGACCAATGTCCATGAAAAAACCCAATGTGGGAAAGTCGGTGCAGTTATCTAAGGGTTTTCATATTAAGCAATATCATAGTACAATATGGGTGCCAAATCTGGCCTACCCAACAAAGAATTTCCTTGGTAGTAATACCTCTCAGTTTGAGACAAATTTCTTGGCTGAAACCCCAGATAATCCTTCTGGCAGCTCCGCAGCTCCAATCTGCCCCAGAAACCCTAGCGTCTACCTGTCTGGACTGCATCAGCCCCTCTCTGCCTAGCACTGGCCCTGTGACACCCTGAATGAGTCTGCATCAGCCTTAGGAGGCCCTATGTCAGCCTTCTGGCCCTCTGCGTCAGCAACATTGGCCTCTCTGAAGCTCTGCGCAGCTCCTAAACTATTTAGAATTTTCCCAAACCCTTTCTGAGTATTATAGATCTCATGTGCCCCAACTTCTCCACCAAATTTCATGGCTAGAGCACATTCGATGCTCCCACAAATCAACACTCCCTCTTAGTGAGGAATATGCTCTAGCAATACTCCTCACTAAGTATTACTCTGATCACCCGGCATCGGTCTTTGTACTGATGCTAGACCTGCTACCCATCCTCTACGCTGTTGTATCCTATACTGCTACCCATGGTCTGCCACTGCCACTGTTGCATCTGTACGACAGCTCCCTCTGCATCCGTGCTGTTGTTGGTCCTTTCTCCCAACACTGCATCCATGCTGCTGTTGGTCCTTTCTCCCAACACTACATCCGCACTACAACTCCTCTCAGCACTACATCGTGCTGCCCACTACTGCACTGCAACTCAGTTACTGAGAAGTAACTGATCTCCCAACTCTAACCTCCCTGTTGGGCTAGAGGCCCTCTTGATGTTGAAGCTCCCTCTGCCACTGACAAGTCCTCCCTCTCTGACCTCTGCACTGCTACAACAACTCCCTACATCTCGCATTGTTGCACACCTCTCTGTGCCATCCTGCACTGGTGCAACACTCCTATGCCTCTCACACTGTTGTAGCCTGCTAGACTTGTGTTGTCTCGGGACTCCTGCACTGTAGCTCTCTTTGTTGCTCCATCCGCATCCATCTCTACCCAACTCAGTTAGTCCTATTACTCCTATTCGGGGCTCCCATAGCAAGGTCTAATCCAAGAGGTCGAGTACCTCGAGGATCCTACCCCCCATCACCTGTAGTCTACCTGACTATAGCTCGATGTCTCCCCACTTCCGCTCAAGTGGTGTGTGTGCACTCATGGCACAATCATCGTTTGTCAACACTTCCTTATTTTCCCTTGCTGGCGCTGCCTTAGTCTCGGAAGACTCTCCCTTACTCTTCTTCCTTGGACACTGGGTCGCATAAAGACCCACCTCCCTACAGTGGAAGCACTTGATCTTGGAGAGATCCTTCTTCTTCCTCTTTTCCTGCTTTCCCTCAAATACTAAGGCAACATCTTCCTCCTCCTGCTTGACTTTGATCCCCTTGCTGCTGCTACCCATCTTTGGCTGTAGTCTGATCTCTTCTTGGCGAAGAGCAACCCACATCTCGTCCCAAGGTGAAAGTGTCCCTCTGCCCAATATACTCTGGACAAATACCTCCCAGTCTTCTGAGATAACATTCAAGGTTGTCCTCACCATCAATTCTTGATCCGGCGTGGCTTCTATAGCAGTCAATTGATCTCGGATCTCATTCAATCCTCCGAGGAAGGTGTCAATCGATTCTCCCTTCTTCATCTGATACAACCTCAACTAATTCTCTAGTAACATTCTTCTCTGCACAGAAGTATGTTGGTAAAATTTATTGAGGGCCTCCCACATCTCATATGTTGTTTCCTTCTCCGCAATGAGTGGTAATACATGGTCCTTGACCCCATCAAGGATGATGCTGTTGGACCTTGCAATTGCCTCCTCGTACTTGTCGTTATCATTTGGGTCAACTGGGATAGCTATATCCTTCACGGCGAAGTTCTTGACATGATTTCTATCAAGTACGGATAAGATTCTGGCCTTCCAGTCTGCGAAGTTCGACGCTCCATCCAGTCTGACCTGGTCTCTTACTCCATGTAGTGCCATGATGCTCTTCTACTTCCCTCCTGAAGTTCTCGATCTGACTCCCTAAGAGTCTCGATTTCACTCCTAGAAGTCCTTCTGCCAATGTCGAGATGCCCCCTACTCTAATGGTCTGTGCAACTGCACCACGGATCCAGATTTCTCGGCTAGAAACCCTTGGTAGCAACTCCCTCCTCTTGGCCTTGCCCTATCAGGTACTGTTCTGACTATAATACCTCACCAGCTCCACTCTGCAAAGTTGCCATAGCCTTCTAAACGCCAGCAACCTGAAGGTGAGAGCTCCTAGGCTCTGCGCAATCCCAGAACTAGTAACCCGACCTCCTCAGCCAACTACGTCAGCCCTTCTAGCTTTTGTGTGGCTCTGCGCTCCCTTTCCCTTCCTTAGCCTCTGCGCTACCTCTTCCTGTCTCACCCTTGATGACACAGGCACTGCATCACCCTTCCCTTGTTGTTGCTCTGCTAGAAACAGCGTTTGTCACCTTGGGACAATTGTTTTCTGTTGTTATTGCTCCCCTCGGCTGATGTCCTCAGTCCTCCTGTGATCTTCAATCATGCTCCGATACCATGTTGAAGTTTCTAAGTCTACCAGGTAGAAACCCTCCATGCACTTTGTTTGATTTATTCCTACATACTTGCTATGTTGCTTAACAAGTTATTTGCAATGTAAATACTGAAAATAAACACTAGTGCATGCTCAACATATTACAGATCAACAACTGAAGGAAACAGAAACAATCACACCAAATGACACCGTTATTTTTGGACCAATGTCCCCGAAAAAACCCAATGTGGGAAAACTGGTGCAGCTATCTGAGGGTTTTCTTATTAAACAATATCATAGTACAATCTGGGTGCCAAGTCTGGCCTACCCAACAGAGAATTTCCTTGGCTATAATACCTCTCAGTTGGAGACAAATTTCCCAGCTGAAACCCTGGATAATCATTCTGACAGCTCCTTAGCTCCAATCTACCCCAGAAACCCCAGTGTCTACCTTTCTGGACTGCGTCAGCCCCTCTCTGCCCAGCATTGGCCCTGCGTCACTCTGAATGGATCTGCGTCAGCCTTAGGAGGCCCTGCGTCAACCTTCTGGCCCTCTGCATCAACAATGCTGGCCTCTCTGAAGCTCTGTGTAGCTCCCGGCTACCTTTGCGTGGCCCTGCTTGGTCCTATGTGAGCTCTGGCTGCTACTGCGTCACTCTCTCTTGCTACTACGCTGCTCCTCTGGCACTATCTCTGCCTCTCTGTCTCTTTGTACTCAATGCCCCTCATCTGCAACTCCGATCACTGATTCTATCTCTCTTAGCAAACCCCACTCTAGAGAATAGAATGATTGATCACTCTGGTGTACTCTCCAAGTGACCCTCAAGCCTCCTCTTATACTTTTCTCGTTGACATATCAATGGCCGAGATTAAGTCCCTAATCAACGGCTAAGATTAGATCTAGCTTCATCCATGTCTTTTGGACCATTCTAGCACAGTTTCATATTAATTCACATTAATATTTTAATTTCCCTAAGTTTAGACTTAGGGACTCCATTAAAAATATTAATTATTTTAATATCTCTTGAACTGTTTAGAATCTACCCAAACCCTTTCTGGGTATTGGAGATCTCATGTGCCCCAACCTCTCCACCAAATTTCGTGGCTAGAGCACATCCGATGCTACCACAAATCAACATTGTGCCCCCAGAAAATGTGCATTGTTGATCCCAAATGTTGAAGATAAAGCTCTGTGGAAGCCCTGAAATGGACTCCTCTAATTTGTAGCTAGGGAGACACTCAAAATTCTCCGAAATCGGTCTGGATTCTGCCTAAAATCCCTTTATTAAGCAGCACTCCAAACCACTACTCTGAACAACTCACAAGAAGCTGTGTAATAGACAAAAGATAATGTGGAGTGCCCCCTTTTTGCCATTGTATACTCATGGGCCCATGCTTCCTCCTTAGTGGCCCCTACTTTCGTGCCAAAAGTCGCCCCCCTCTAGGAGTGTGAATTGCTCTCTGGTGTCCCACTAATTGAGCATAAATGCCAAAATTGATCCCCTAATCCTTTGCCTCTTTGCCCAAGCGACAAAATGGGCTAAAGCCTATCCTTCTAGCAATCTCATGGAATAGAAGATATTACACTCTCAATGGGAGACCATCCTCATCTGGGCTCTGAAACAAGTCCTGCCCATTAGGTTTTGTCAAGGCCAACCTAGAGGCATGTTGGGTCATGTGGTGTCATTGTTAAGAATCCTTCGTGCTATGTCAAAGTAGACCAATGTCTTGTCTCCTAAGGGTGCTCTAGGACATGCAACATCTGCTCAATTCATTAGGATGCTCTACTCTCTCAACATTGCATCTACTAAGTCATCTATCTCTCTAAATAGGCCTAAGTACCTATGTAGTGGGTGCCCTCAAGGCCTAGGTTGCTATGGACTACCTGACAAAAACAACATGAACTCAAGTGAAAGCAACCATCGATGAAAGCCTAAGATCATATATGCATCTGAGAGGACCAAACTTGAATGTTAAGAGCATATTAATACTTCAAACAAGGATCACCTTCTGATATCTAACTAGACCAAGTCTCATAAAGGTGTTCCCTACCTTGCTAGAGGTGGTTGACGGTCAACCCTATTGGGTGCTTCTAACCCCCAATATTCAAAACTGGATAGTTCATTGCGCTGAGCTATCCAACCAGTAGAAAAATCAGTTTTAATCCCCACATGCTAAGGTTTTGGGGTCTAACTGGCCATAAACCAATCAGTTTATGACAGAACTGACAGCTTTCCCATAAACCAATCGATTTCATCATAAACTAATTGGTTTATTGCCGAGTCAACCACGGGCCCCACAAAAGGCGGTTTTGAGGGAAACTAGGGGTTGTTTCCCTCCAGAAATAGCCCCTCCAAGCCTTTAAAAGGTTGCCTCCCCACTCATTTGCCTCACACATCTCATTTGGAATTTTTGTGAGCTTCACTGTGAGCTTGGAGAGTTTTGAGTAATCGCTGGAGTAGTCAAACAGCAGAGACTTTGGGTTGAATAGTAGCCACCATGCCTCCAAAAGCCAAAGATAATGCATGGGCTCGTTGTGATATGATTGATGGCAAAATGATCTACAAGTATTGCCAAAAATCTATTGAAGGAGGGGGTATTTACAGGTTCAAACAACACTTGGCTGAGATAGTTGGCCATGAAAGCCATGTCGAGCACCAAATGAAGTAATAGGGCATATTAGGGCAGAATACCTTCATAAGTTTGAGACTCAAGTCACTCAACCAGTTGAGAAGTTTGTGACTCAAGCAGTTGAAAATTCTGAGAGTTGGGACTCAACCAACTGAGTTTGACCATCATTGAAACTGATCATGTTGATCAATAATATGTAGACTCGTAATAGGCCAGTGGCCCCATAGCTTGTAGCATTGTTTTTGGATTTTAGTGGCCATTTAGAGCCTCACTGATTATGTATTTTGTTGTTGGTATGTATTGCACTCGGTGCCATTTTGATATATTCACCTTTACGTGGTATATAGATGAGGAAACTTTGCATATTTTGTCCCTATTGGTTTGGAATCATGGTTTTAAATCTTAAAAATAGTTTTTCATTAAAAATTACTTATTTCATGTATTGTTTAAATTCCAGACCATTGAGATCTGACCAATCCCAGTTTGACCAATCTCGGTTTGATAGGTGCACCGGTTCGGTCACCAACTCCAATTTTGAATACTATGTTCTAACCCTCAAGGGGAAGTGACAGTTCCAAGGTCCACCTCGCAATGAATAGGTGTTAGTGTAAGTATGTGACAATCAAGGGGATAAGGCTTCATGGCCAAGTGTCATGGTCAAGGGAACCAGCTGATGGGGAGTCCACATCTTAAGTGTATGAATGCAAGGGAGGGAACAATTGTGAAGGCATGAGTTACCTTGCTCAACCTACTTTGACTAACCCTCTTGTGCGCCTTTTACTTCTTGATAATGCTTTGTATTATAGTGCATAGCTCAAGGGTTAGAGCTTGCTCTTTATGATGTAGCATTTATATTAACCCTTGAGATAGTTTATCGCTTGTCAAGGTTAGGACATGCAAGGGATCCTCTTGATGTAAAGGAGCATCATGTGCTTAGGAACCAGGTGATAGCTAATGAGGAGGGTAGAGCTCATGTTAGGCTTTTTCCCATGTGCTAACTTATGTCCCAACCATCCATTGCATTTGATTTTCTTCTTTTCTTTAGTTATCGCAATGATTTACAGTTCCATTATTTTAGTTGCATCAACCTCCATGGCAATAGTTTTATGGCCCTACTCAAGCAATGTGGACATGTAGGTGCCAAATCCCAAAGAACCAATGACAGGTTAGACCCAAAGAATAAAGTTGGAATATGGAGCTTGTAATGTGTGATGGAAAGTGTCAAGTATGACAAAGGGGATAATGAACACACTATCTCAATCATAGCTTTCCAAGTAGTGCCCCTCCTATAACCCTTAAGGCCTCAAGGGAGGTCCCACTGGGCTAGGGTTAAAGATTAAGCCCCCCTAGTAAGGTGAGAGAACATATTTATAGTCAAGATCAGTCAATCTTCCAAATCACCCCTCTATCCATATTAAACGCCCAAAACAAACAAATATAAACACCTAATTGCAAAATGATCAAAGTATTTTTTGAATAACAGCCCACCTTCATCCAAGTGGTATTTTCCCAATGGGGAGAGGCATGTAGTTAATGCAGACGGCAGAGGTACATGGCATATCATCGTCAAATAGTGGTTGTCAAGGATTGTTGGAAAGCTAGCTGTCAAATGTAGGAGAAAGTTTTACTCCTATGGGGTTACCCATTTTCGTGGGTAACAAGAACAATAAGGCAAGAGCAATAGTGGATCTAAATAAGAGTAAGTCAAAATATGTTATGAAACCATATGCCAAGCCATCAAAATCCCCATCAAATCATCAAGGAGAAGGATGACTTGATCAAAACATGCATAAAGGTGATGATAAATGTGCATGTGTCTACAAATGTGAACCAAAGTGTTGAAATTCTATAGCATGTGCAGAAGAATAGGATTTTATGCTCTAGTAATTACTTCCTAATGATTATGAAACAATATTTTCCATGCCACTGATATAATTGAATAATTACACAGAAAATCTCAATTGTAAATGCAGCAGAAACAATAAAGATCATAGAAAGACACTGATGCACAATAGACTCAATATTTTTCACTTGGGAAACCCAGTTCAGGAGAAAACCCAACAATCTTTTCTTGAGGAGAAATTGTACTTTCAGCAAGGTTTACAAATCAGCATTGTCTAGAAATTTGTGCCAATATTACAAGTCAATTTTCTAGTGAAACTGTTGTTGGTCAAACCAATCAAAAGTCAACTCATAAATCTGCAGTCAACTCAATCAGCTGCCTGCAATCAATCTCAGTCAACATCAGTCAAACTCAATCAATTGCCTGCAATCAAACTTGATCAAACTTCTTGTGGTCAAAATCAATCAATTGTGGTCAAAGTCTACGATCAAAGTTTACAATCAACACTGGTCAACTCAGTCAACTCCTCGCACAAGCAGCCTCTAAGAGCAAAGATGAAACTGATAGACAACAAATTTCTCCTTAGCCGATTTCTCCTCCAATAGAAAAGATTGAATGAACTTGTTATGTTGATGAGTGTATCCTCACATGCACATCTATTTATATACAGTTCTAATGTTGAGTCGAGACCCATTAAGAAGCCCCTCATCAAAAGGAACCCTATCACTTATTGAGCCTACATTACAACTTGGTGGGTCAAAACCCCATTAAATAAACAAATTGAACCCACTCTATAAAAAATAGATCACTCCATCCTGAAGAAGGCAATGTGAGTACTGTGGGCCAAACTCCCTAAGCCAGACACCAGGGCTAATCAAAGAATGACTACCCTGGACCATTCACCCCTAGCCAAATCGGCATGACCCCATGGGTGAATGTATCATTCTTCCCTAGTCAAATCAGCATGACCCCATGGGAGAATGTCTACCCAATGTTGCAAAAACATCAACACAAAGAAGGGGAGCACTCTAGATAGGACCATACTGCATGCTATGAGTAACTCATACATTTGTAAAATTCACCCAATAGAGCTAGGTCATTCAAGAAAATGACCCCTAATAATGCCCATGTTTATCTGTCCATGTAACAATCCATGTTTAAGTAAGGGAGTATATGCAAAGTTCTTTATGCCATGATAAGCCAACCAAATGATCAAACCCATGCAATTTCCACTGAACCCAAAATTGCTAGGGTGTTCCACTAAGGGGTCCATGCATCTTCATGTTTGATCATCTAGCAAGAAGTGGAGACTAGAATGTCACATGATCACATGTAATGATAAACAAGTATAGCAAGCAATACATCATTACTACTTCTAGCACATCATCATCCATGTCATCAACAATCCACACAACCAAGCGAACACCCTAACCATCCAAAACTTCTTGATATAAAAATTTCAAGGGTAGTGAAAAAATTCACCGATATACGCCTCATGCAAAGTGGCACACCTTATACGTTATTATTTTATGCTTGAGATGAGATTGTCTCCTTCCTTCGAAGTTGTTGAGCTTTTGTTGACTAAATACATGGATCACGGCATTATTTTATTTATTGTTGACATCTTCTCCCTTGCATCCATCTATTAACACAAATTTTTATGACATCGTTACACAAGGATAGCACACTACCTAATATGCCACACATGCTACATAGAGGAGCTCTTTGCATGCATATTTTATCATTTGTTAGAGAAATTTCTCTTGGGAGACCTCACATGCCACCCATATCTATCCATTGGCACAATTTGAGGATATTTTAGTGAAGCAACTTGTTCTTGGAGAAGGTTGAGGGAGCAACACTCATATTTTGTTCTTTCTCTCACACATGTGGAGGTTGTGGGCTTAAACCCTAGCCATTTTTTCTATTTTAGGCGCGTTTATCTGTATACTTCTAGAGCAACGTTGCAGGAAGCGGGGACAAAATAGGGATGTTTTTTGAAGCAGGGACGCGGAAGCATCATTTTCCAAAAATCTAGGAAGCGAAGCGTCTTGGAAGCATCCACAATTATATATATATATATATATATATATATATATATAATATATATATATATATATATTATTGCATTTATATTCAAAACAAACATCCCAAATACCAAATTAGTTGTAGAAGACATGAAAACAAAGCATATCTTTACATAAAATCAAGATAGATATGGCATCCATGATTCCATTGTACATCAATGATTAATTATTCGAGCATCAACCATCTATATTCTAGCAATTACAAACATACATCAAATTTTTAAGCAAATTATAAAACATAAAACATTTAAGCATATTATAAAACATAAAACATAAAGCATATTATCTAGCAAGTGAGCAACTATCAACATTAGTCATGTCCAAAATTCAAATAATAATGTTCACAAAATAAGCCACTTGGCCACCACCAAGAAGGTTCAAATTCACAACAAGCCTACAAGTCTAATGATTAATCTATGACAAAAGTAGTAAATTGTGAATATATCTACTAATCTCTCCTCCTTCCATCACAAAGAGTGCGTGCCGGTGGGCCTCCACGTGGTGGCAATGAAGAAGATGGTGCTTGTGGAAGTTGTGGCACTGAAACTGATGAAGACGAAGCCCCTGTTGTTGGTGTTGAACCATGGAACCTGGGAACCAAGGGACCAGATGCGGGTGATATCTCAACTCGATCATCATCATCCTGGAATCGCTCAAAAAATTCATACCAAAAAAAACCACTAGTTAACAAAAAAAATTAAAAACAGGAATTAGGGAAATGCTTTATAAGAAAAATTGACACATTTGAGTTCAATGGACATACTGCTAATTGACTGAACTTTGAAAATCATACCACAATGGACATACTTGGATAAGAGCATCCTCTAATTGCTTTAATCGCAACACTCCATCCTCCAAATTCGGCTCCTTTGGATTCTTTTCCCAAACCTTAAGGTCTTTATTAGTCTTTGCATCATCATAGTAATGGGACAACAATCACAAGTTGTAATGAACATAAACCAAGCTCTCTGCCCGGTCTAAACTCAACGTGTTCCTTTTAACACTGTGGATGAAAGAATAAGAGCTCCAACACCTCTCAGCAGAAGAAGTGTTTACCACCTGTGATAGCACCCACAATGCCAAAGTCTGTAGAAGTGGAGTAGCACCTCCATGCATGTTCCACCACTCAAGAGAAGAAAAACTCTCAATCTCTAATTACTTGCATGCTCCCGAATGGACCAATGCTAAGCGTATAGTTGTTCAATTGTTTTTGTAACATGGCAGCCTCCTCCTCATCAAGGACTAATTTATCCAATGCAATCATATATTTTCTAGAACCTCTAGATCTAGGTGTGGTTCTCTCCTACTCCCCCCCAGGTGTTGGTGTTGAAAGCCATGATGGATGATAGTATTTAGGTGTCAAAACATATGCTAATGCATGCAACAAAACATTTAGCATTTCACGTCGGTTTTCCACCTCTGCGCAAATATAATTGTACAAGGTAATATCTCTACGATCAACAATGTCTTTAATCTGCCTGAACATGTTATCCATTTGCTCCTACACCTCCCCAATTATTGGTCGATCTGAATCTGCAAACTTGATCATAAAATAAATTCGCTTGGTGATTAACATGTCAAGAATAGTGCCCTTGGCTACATTAGCACCATCTCTATCAATGTTAATTTCCTCCCATGATTCAAAGGTCACCATATTAGTTAAAGCTTGTCTCACCTTCACTAGCCACCTAAAGGTGAGGTAATAACTTCCTTGCAACTGCAACTTGGAGCAAGTGCCATAGAAGTAGTTTACCCTTATATGCCCTGTGATAAATTTAATTAGTTGCTTCCCTTTCCTATAAAACTCATTAATCCACCCACATTCTTTATGCTTCACAATATCATGCATCAAAAGGTTCAATGTGTGCACCAAGCACCAAGACCAAAAGATGTGTGGATGAGTATGCTCAATAACTTTTCCTACTGCCTTACAATTTGCTGCATTATTTGTGATCACTTGAACCACATTACTTGGACCAACATCTCTGATTGATTGTAATAGGAGATCTGCAATGTGTTTTGGGAACTTGCACTAATGGAGGAGGAATCATGACATGTAATAAATACTGCACCACTAGCAGAAACACCAGGAACATTTATCAAATGTTGGTTTCTAATATTTGTCCACCCATCTGATACAATAGATACCCCACAATCCACCCACTCATTTGTAAAACGTGTCAAAGCTCGTTGAACCTTTGCTTTTTTCTCTTTCTAATAACATTGTTCTAGCTTTCTCATAGTTGGGGGCCTTGTAGCCTTTTGCGGCTTCATTGATGGCCTTTACCATTTCATGCCAATAGGGAGAGAGAAGCACATTGAATGGTACACGGCAAGCACAAAGAAATCAGACTGTCTTTCCATCCACATCATCCCTCCCAGCAACATTTAGGTAATCCCCTATTTTTATTTTACCTCCAGAGATTGCAGACGTACCATGAGGAGATGAGCTACCAAATCTAGAGGTTGCACTTGATTTAGATTGAGTTTTTTGTTTCTTGCTTTTTGTTGTGTAACCTCCTCTATTTGGATGTATTTTCTTCTTTGTTTAGCTGAAATGTTTGAGCAAATTTGTATCCCCACAGCACCCTTTTTATCATCACTATCCATCACCCCACAAAGATGCCTCCTCACATAGGTATATGAACCACTAAATGGTTTTCCTCACAACAACCATGAGGGCACAAAAATTTGTAGTTTCCACCACCTTTCCCCACTTCAAGTTTGGTCACATAGTTCCACAAGGGTGTCAATGCATATTTCCCCTCTAGTGTTTCAGTGTTCCCTTTAGGTTCATCCCCTTCCTCTTCAAACCCTTCCTCCTCATCACACATTGGCTCACCCATATGGGGACCATTATCCTTTTGTTCTTCTTCCCTTCTATTCGTACTCCCCCTTCCCATCATTAAAACCAAAATTGAAATGATACATAGAAGCCAAAGGAACACTATATTGGAATATGAATATAGGTGGTGGACAACCTGCAATTAAATGAGAATGAAGAAAAAATGGGAAAGAGTAGGAGAGGGAGGAGAAAAATACAAAAAACAATGACAAAAAAATGAAGGAGTTTGGGGTTTGCACTTACCTCTTTAGCTCTTGTAGATGGAAGCCCTTCTTTACACCTCCAAGCTCCTCCTCCTTCTCCTAGCTCCTCCTTCTTCACTCCTCCAAGCTCTCCTCAAATCTCTCCTCTCTTCTCCTCTCTTCTCCAAGCTCTCAAAAAATACAAGTGAGCAAATGAGAGGTGAAAGAGCCTTTTAATCCCTTCATTCCCTACCCTAACCCAACATGGACCCACCCCCAACCATTAGATAAAAAAAAAAAAAAGCATATTTGTGGGGTCGCATCGCAAAACCAGCTCGCTGCCCACAGAATCGGTCGCGATCCATACGGATCTGAACCCAAAACGCAGCATTTCGGCCGGGTGATCCGCCGCTCGAAATGCGTCCTAACAATTCCGAAACGCAGATCGGGCCAAACAATTCCCACAGGGAAGGAAGCAGCTTTTCCGGCCCGATCCACGTTTCGAATTTCCGGGATGTGTTTCGGGCGGCAGATCACCCACAATTCCATACAAGTCACATTTCGGGGTTTTGATTTGGGTGAGGGGGCATTTCTTGCAACACTATTCTAGAGCACTCCTATCCTTGAGCATTTTATTCTTTCCTTGGAGGTTTTCAATGGTCTTATGCCTAGATTCAAAATACATCCTCTTACCTTGAGCTCTCATTGTTTGGAGATTATACATGTGACATTGGTCCACCTATTTCATTAGTTGTTTGACTTGTCATCTCAAATTATTTGGAGGATAATGCTATTTTAAGTTTGTTGATTTGGGGTAGCATCGAATGTGCTCTAGCCATGAAAATTGGTGGAGAGGCTAAAGCACATGAGATCTCCAAGACCCAGAAATGGTTTGGGCAGATTCTACCTGGTTTAGGAGATATTAAAATAATTAATATTTTTAATGGAGTTCCTAAGTCTAAACTTATAAAAATAAAATATTAATGGGTATTAATATAAAACTGGGTTAGAAGGTTCAAAAGGACATGGATAAAGCCAAATCTAATCTTAGCCGTTGATTAGAGATATAATCTCGGTTGTTGAAGGACCAACAAGAAAAGTATAAGAGGAGGCTTGAGGGTCAGTTGGACATACACCAGGGTGATCAATCATTCGATTTTCTAGAGCGAGGTTTGCTAAGTGAAATCGAATCAGTGATCAGTTTGCAGTGAGGGACAGTGAGTATGAAGCAGAGAGGCAGAGATAGTGCCGGAAGACTAGCGCAGAGGCAGAGAGGCAGACACAGAGCCAGAGGATCCATGCAAAAGCAGCAGAGACTGCGCAGAGGCCAGAAGGGCCTGCGTCATCCACGCAAAGGTTGTAGGAGTGATGCAGAGAGCTGGAGAGGTTGCGCAGAGCCTCAAAGGGCTGATGCAGAGGGTTTCAGGCTGACGCAAAAGCAAGGAGGGCTGACGTTGAGCTTCAGATTATGCTGGAGAGGGATTTTGTGGAGCAGACTTTTCGAATATCCGCTTCCAAAGAAAGGTATTGTTGCCGGATTTTTTTTATCTCTGTCGAGTGAGCCAATTTGGCACCCAATGTACTCAGAAAAGCGTTGCTTAATAATAAAAACCCTCAGAACTGCTACACCGATTTTCCTAAGTTGGGTTTTTCCAGGGACGATTGTCCAAAAATAACGATGTCCCTTGTGTGTTTGTCTATTTCTTTCCGTTGTTGATCTGTAGATGGTTGAGACTATATTGTGTTTATTTCAGTGTTTGTATGGTTAAATAACTTGTTAGTAATTAAACAAGTAGGCGAAATAAACCAGAGAATACAGATATAATTTCTAACGGGTAATACTTAGAAATTTCAACAAAGTTTACATAGAATAGAGACAAGGTTTTCTTAGAGATATTATTGTTTTATTGAAAAGGTTGTTGACCCAAAAAGCTATATAATCAACACTCCTATTGTAATGGTTGTTGAAAATTTGTGGAGGCACTAGTCTATTGTTTTGTGTACTAATGTAGCTTACTTGGAGCTAAGGTTTCTATGATGGAACTAATTTGTTGAATACAAAGGATAGAATGCTCATCTCTTCAAGCTTGTCAATGGAAGCTTAATCCCTTTATAAGCCCTCACTCCTCTTGAGACCTACAATAGTGAATTTTTTCATTATTCTTGTGATTTTCCTCACAAAGACATATTCTATAGGTAGCTGGAGCTTCATATGAACTAGGATCTGTTGGTCTTCACTTGGTTCCTTAGATTGTTAATGATATGGATGATGATGTGTTAGATGCCTTGACGGTTTTTCACTTGGTATATTTTCATATATTAAAGAAATATCATTGCACTTGGCATCCATATTTTGATAGATGATAGGATGTGAGGATATATGGATCTCTTGGTGGAACAAAACAACATTTCTGGGCTAAGTGGACACAATAATGGCATATTCATTTGGGTGGTTTCATCATGGCACAGAACGTTTAGCATACACCTTTTTTACATATGGTTTATTACTTGGATGAGTGTGTATGAGAGCACAGTTAGAGCCCCTTTTCTCCAACAGAAACTAACTCAGTAGCCTAGCCGTTTTCATATGCTACAGATTAAAAAAGTAATGATGTAATTAATTAAAAAGTGACTAATGAAAAAGGATAAGTCACTTTAATAAAAGAAGAAAAAAATCAATGGTATTTGGATGACCCATGGTATTCTGACAATCCATGATTATTAAACCAAATGAGAGCTCACTCCTTGGGCATGTATTTGGATTATTGTTTTGTTGTTGATTGAGTTGAGCTCTTGGAGCTTGTCTGGGTAAGAGCCCATATAATTTAGAGGGTTAGTTTCGGTGGAAAGTGATCCAACCTCGCTTATTCAATCAAGAGGGGTTTCAGTATTGAGTCATATACCTAGCCACTCAAAAAAGGAGGTGTCAAAACAAATCTGCTCATTGGGCCTAATGTGGAGATCATGAGAAGAGGCCAGCCAGATCTCTCACAGGTGCATAACGTTGGAGGAGTCATTGTCAGCCATACAGGTATTTGCTGGTGTCTGTAACAGATTCTTAGAACCATACTTAATAATAAGGCTGAATTTTGCTGAGTTTGCTACTATTCTCGTGTTAACTTTGGGTTGCAGCATTTCTGGGTTTTCATACTTCAAAATTTATTTGTTGCGCTGAAATGTTTTTTGGTGTAATTTTTTTGAAGCAAAATTCCGGAAAAATTTGTCAAATTACTTTTTGGAATATTACATATATTTTATGCAATTTAAGACTTGAAAAATCCAAAAGGAAATAAAACCAGAAATCAAAAAAAAAAAAATCAACCAAAAGCTCATGCATGCAAGCTAATTGAGAAGGGTAATATAAACTATGTTTCCTATAACAAAATACTCTCTTAGCACTGCATTATAGATAGGGACAGAAATTTAAAATGTATTCGTAAGTCTGTTTCTTGGCATTCAATTGTAACCAATTATCAACACTTCATTAAATCAGAAAAGTAGATAATCATAATACCCAAGCACTTCTACTACGTGAAGTCAAATATCAACTGCTTGGTTTGTCATGAATATACTCCCAGCAATGCATTATTGTGAGGGTTGAAAAATATAGAATGTAGCTTGAAAGTTTCCCTTGCAGTTCAATTGTAAACAGTTATTTGCACCATGGAAAAATCACAAACACAGCTAATGACAGCTGTAACGTGCTTTCTATTATGTCAAGGAGCAACTTCCGATTGGCTTGACATAAATAAAATATGCTCTCAGCACTGCATTACTGAAATACGAAAAACTTAGAATGTATTCTTAAGAGCTTATTAATTGCAGCTCAATGCAACACTGGTATAAACTATGAAAAATTAACGAAAAAAGCTAATGATAATAATCACTCAAGATAAAGAGCGCTTACTGCTTGGCTTGCAATGACCCGTGCACAAGATGTTTTTCCTGTACCTGCAAATACAATAAGCAATATCAAAACCCTTGTCACTAAAAATCAAAAATCATTTCCAAGAAGAGGCATTGAGAATTGTTGTAACTAAGCAATAAATATATTAGTTTCCTTGTGCAATTTCTGAAGCATCTTTCACAAGTGAATCAAATATTCAATAGTTTTTTTCATAACAAAAACACAATTACTGCTGTCAGGCTCTTGCAATATAACCTTTTTCAAAACTTTATTTAGTGGATCTACAAACAATTTTAAAATGGCATGAAGTTTATGCTGAGATTGTGGCTTGGAAGGTGATTGTGCATGGATCAAGTGCCATGACATGCACCGAGTCACCTTAATTATCTCCTACTGCAGTTAATTAATGAATTTCCTAAGTCAATATCTAATTTAATTTAGTTGTTGGTTACCCTTTTACTAAAAAGGCAAAGTCAATGACATATTAAGTCATAGTCGTTGATCTTAGCAGGTCAAGATCAAATCTCAACCATTGAGATTAGGGATTTCACTTGAGATTAGGGTTTAATCTTTTTAATAGGAGGCTTGAGCCAAAGGAGAGACACAAATGAGTGGCACAACTTCGGATTCATTGGAGTGCAGTGTTTGGCAGCAAGAGCTAGGAGAGGCTAGATCAAAGTAGCTAGAGCGAGATCAGGGCAAGCAAGATCAGCAGAGAGGCCGAGTTAACCTGGCTCGAGTAGGCCAGATTTCTCAGAGCGAGTAGGCTGAGTTTTCTCTTGGGCTGTGAGGCCGAGACTTCCTTGTGCGCAGAAGTTCTTCTGCTGGGTTGCACGTGTGGGTCGACAGGGCTGAGATCTTTTGTTGTGTATTTGTTGGAGCAAATTCTTGTATGACTGCTATTAAAAATATTTCTCCTGAAACTGAATAAGAAGCTTAATGTTTGTTAGTTTTCCCCACACTGGAGCTTCCACGGTATATCTGTGTTATTCTTTGTTGCATGTGATTGCATCTGATTGGTTTCGAGTATTTTTGCTTCTGTTCTTATTTGGTTAAAAACCCAGAATATTTGTAGTTACAAATCAGATTAGAAAGCATTGTTTATTTCAGATTTGTGATTTGTTGAGACAGAAAATTTGTAGCTAAATTTGTAGCTAGGTTTAAAGAAATTAACATGGTATCAGAGCTCTAAACTCTAAATACAAAACCGACGATATTTGACATGTTTCAAGACCAAAAAAATCAGATTTCAATTTTCAATCTCTTTGAAGGTTTTATTCTACAATCGCAACCAGTGTTCAGTATGGGGACAGGCGTGAGGATTCTCCGAACTATCTGTAGTGGAAGGTTTGAATCTCGGTCATTCTCAAGGAGAACAAGCTATGGAATTTCGTTAATACAACAGTGGTGCTGCCAAGCTCAGATCCAATTGCTATTGATTTGCGTGAGGTCAGGAAGGTAAGGTGCAAAGGATTATTCTTGAAGAGGTCAAAGATCATCTAATACCCCATTTGTCAAAGAAGGATATTGCAAAGAAGATGTGGGATGCACTCACAAAACCATATCAGAGCGACTATTAGAGTCAAAAGATTATTGCTCAAGGACAAGTTGCATGACACAAGAATGTCCAAGGTTGAGAGCGTTACATCTAACTTGTCTAGGCTAACACAAGTTAGGGATGAGTGGTTGTTGGAGAGACAATTGTTGAGGAGGAGCTAGTGTGTATAGCCTTGAATGGCTTTTCGAAGCGTTGGGAGGTCTTTGTCAAATGTATTATGGGCCAGGATCACCTACCCAATTAGGCGAGGTTTTGGATGATTTTGTCGAGGAGGAGATCCAGGAAAGTGGTTAGCAGGAGATCAAAAGAAGAGGTTCGAAGAAGAGGTGAACCTTTCCCTAGCAAGCAAGGGTAAATCTAAGGCCAAGAAAGGGTGGAGTAATGGATCTACTTCCACGGTTGAGAAGAAAAGGGATCCAAGCAAGGTTAAAAGTTCTTCATTCCATCCAGCTAGGTCACCACGCCAACCAATGCCCTAAAAAGAAGAAGGTCAAGCATAAGAAGCAAATTGTTGCTACCGCATATTAAATTTTTTTAGGGCTATATTGTTCTTTGCTTTAGATAATTGCATTACATCTTTTACACATTGAATTCACCCCAAAAGGGGGGACACCTGAAATTCAATTATCGTTCTTCTATTAGATATTCATCAATGTTCAGCTGAGATACAAAGTACATCCATAATAAGATATATCAACCAGGCCAAATGAGCCAGATCACTAAGCAAGCCACAATGGGCCATACGAACTACTGTCACCCCTGGACCATGCCAACCATTGTTACTTGGGCCACCCTGGGCCATGCCAACCGATGTTACTCGGGCCACCTTGGGTCATGCCAACCGTTGTTTCCTGGGCCACCCTGGGCCGTGCCCACCATGCCAACCACTATCACCTGGGCCATGCCAACTACTGTCACTAGGGTGTTGCCAACCATTATTACCCAGGCCGCATTGGGCCATGCCAACCACTATTACTTGAGCCACCCTCGACGATGCCAACTGCTGTCACTTGGGCCATGCCAACCGCTGTCACTTGGGTCATGTCAACCACTGTCACCTGGGCCACCCTGGACCATGCCAATTATTGTGACCTGGGCCATGCAACCATTTTTACCTGGGCCACCCTAGGCCATGTCATTCGTTGTTTCCTGGACCATGCCAATTGCTATCACTTGGGCCACCCTGGGCCATGCCAACCACTGTTACCTGGGTCATCCTAGGCCATGCCAAATGTTGTGCCGAGACCAACATATACACTGATGTTGAAACCAACATATACAACAGTGTCGAGATCAATATATATACAATAGTGTCAGACCAATCTATATAACAGTGTCGAGAGCAATCTATATATAAGAGTTGAAACCAATTTATATACAACAAAGGATGCTGCCATACATATGCAGTGAAGAACTGAGATGTCAATAGAGGAACTGAAATGCCATATATAATTGTAACTGCAGAGGAACTGTACATATACTTGAAAAAGAACCATACATGTAACTTTAGAGGAACCAGACATATGATGCCATATTTAATTCAGAGAATATATAATGCAGAGGATGCAAGACCAGAACTAGAGATGCAGATTTGTAGTCATTGGAGCAAGATCAAATACAACAATTATACTATACTAGAGCAATGAGTTCATTGTTAACAAGGCAAAAGACCGATAGCCCATTTGAGAGTCTTGTAGTCTTGCGAAAGTCATAAGAGCGAGATCATATCCATGATATCCATTACAGTAAGACGCCATTACAGTGAAACGATGAGATCATTGCTATGCGAAGTCATAACATAGAGATATGAAGTGCCTTAAACATGTGAGAGGATATTGTTGGGTAGCGAAGGCCCCACGTAACGGTTTTGGGGCTCAAAGCCCGCAATTTAGGGCAAAGGTATGGTAAAGACTCCGTCAAAGGGTTGTCCGCCCAAAAATAATGTAAAATGAGTCGGCCTGCCCACGATCCGCGGACCATGGAAATGTATAATAGAGCAAGGCTCTATGGTTAGAAGACAGTTTTTGAAAGTAAGCAATTTTGATCTGAAATGTAATGGGTTTGTAAAGAAAGAAGTCTTGGAACGTCTGTAAGTCCGAGTCAAGGGTGTTGGTAAAGAGATAGAGGCTCTGCAGATGTGTGCGCAAAGACCAAGTAGAGTCCGCAGCTATGTGCACGGACCCCTACAGTTGAGTGCGCAAGGCGGATCTGGTTGTACTGAAGAGGAGATCAATAAAGATAAGGATTTCTGAGTCATTGTGTGGTTTCTTGCGGATCTGTCTGTTGCTTATATTTTGAATTTATGCATGATCTGTTATATGAGCTTATATCTTTCTTTATAATTGCATGCATGGGGTTTTAAGTTTAAATGTTTGCTTAAAGACTATAACAAGAAGATCATATCTCTAATAATTTCATTAATAAGCAAGTACACCCACGCAGATCTTCGCAAAAGTCTGATAATTACCCAGAGTGGCACGAGGCCACAGAGCGGTCCACAACCCCTCCAGACCACATCAAGACATCCCAAGAGTGCAGAAACCTGGTTCCAGCACCCTCCCCTGCTACCTAGGGTGAGACCTCAGTCCGTGCTCCGCGAGCTATTGCCGAAAGGGCCAGTAGCTACGGGATTTGTTTGGCTAATAACTCTTTCGAACCTGCGTCAGGGCCCAATAAGCCAACAAATGGTTCCTTTGCCGGGACCGGGATCTACCTAAGGGATGTCTGACGTCAGAACAATGGAACCCTACAAAGCAAGAGCTTGAAGATTGGTTGGATCAAAAGCTTCACGAGTTCGTGGTTCAGGAAAACAGATATTTGCGGATATCAGAAGAAAGGTTGTTGGATCGTTACATATACATAGAGATCCACGAGATCGTCTTTGCGTCATTCTCGATAGAGTTGTACGAGTGGATTGCAAGGCTAGATGACAGCGTGGGAAGGTGCATAATAGATCAACCCATTGTGTGGACTCCGAAATTGGTGGGCAGGCTAGAAGCATCTGAAGATAAAATCACACGCGCAGTAGATTGCTGGTTGGATCGGATAATAGGAGGGTTTATCACTCAGTTCGCGTAGACACAACTGTGAGCTATAGTGAAGCAGAAAGGCGCTTTCTCCAAGGACCGCGGGGTGAATATATCAAATTGTTGAATACTTGAATTAAAATGTTGTTATGTGAAAAAAGGATTATGCACATTCATTAATGTCCGGCGTAATGTGGAGCAGAAGAGGCTATCAAGGAACTGAAGGATTAGAGAACAACCTTTGATTTCTATTTCGTGAGAAAGCGAGGAAGAACTCGCAAGGTTCTCTTCGAGAAGCACAGGCCAGTTCATTAAGCAGCGCATCCCACTGATACCACCACCGTCCATGTCATCACCTACTTCACCTGCATCGAATCCATCTTCGTCGACCCCACCTCCGCCGCCACCGAGGCTTGGGATGACGAGTACAGTCAAGTTGTCGGTATTTAAAGGCGTAGGACATGAAGAACCAAGACAGTTCTAGTTTGTGGTAAAGGCTATGTGAGAAGCCCAAGGCATTAACAGATGATAACATCAAAAAGGCTACTCTGGTTAGCGCACTGCAACACTGCACGTTGACATGGTATATAAAGTACTCGAGCGATCATCTGAAAGCAGGAATAGCGGTGATCCAAGATGCATTGAACAGAGAATTTAGTCGGCCAAAATCAGAGACGCGATCGGTCATTGGTTTCAAGGAGATCGCGATGTTACCTGGTGAAACCCCATGGGATCTGGACCAGAGATTGAAAAGCACAATCCGCGAGGCTAACATGACATTGACGGATGCGCAGCACTGTGGGTGGTTTGTGGCGTCGTTGACACCACATCTAAGGACGGCACTATCACAGTAAAAGATCTCAACCCAAGCTGAAGCGTTAGAGACAGCAATGAGGTTGCACAAAACTCCAATACAGGATCTGGGGTTGGGAGTTCAGCAAATCCACGCACAACTACAAAACCTGTGCTTAGAAATGCAAAGCTTGAAGCAAGAAAGGGCGCCCCGACCAGAGGCGCGTACAAAGGTAGGGTGCATTAAATGCAAAAGTCAAGGACACGACAAGGACCACTGCCCCATCTTTGCGAACTATCTAGCAAGAGGGGGCCCGATGCCAATAAAGCTAGAGGTACAAGCAGGGCCAAGTGCGGCACCCGTGCTCTGGTGCGCCATTTGTCAAGTGGGGGGAAAGCACACAACAAACAACTGCCACCTGTTGCAGAAGTATACCCAGACCCTACAGCAGCTGTATTGCAACTTTTGTACATCAGTGAGTCGCGACAAGCGAACATGTCGAAGTTACGATTTAATGATGGAAAGGACCCCGGCCTATCGAGTGCAGACTGAAACCGTTGGGCCACGCAGGGGATTTCAAGGAGGCGGATGAGGAAGAGGAATGGAGCCCAGGCGAGGGCACAGCCAACTGATATGTTATAACTACGGAGGGTCGGGGCACTACACTCGCGACTGTACTAATCCAACGAGGATATCTTGTCCATACTGTGAGCAGTTTGACCATGAAATGGTAGACTGTCCGACACTTATTGCCCAGATGCACGAGAAGGAGGTATTGCAGTCTACTCCAACTCAAAATGTCCAAATGATTAGGTCAGAACCCCGCCAAGAGGATCCCAGCGTAAACATGGTACTAAGGAGCGACGCAACCATAGGAGGAGATGCAAAGAAACAACTTGGAGACGATGGGAAGGGTCGTGATGCTCCTACAAAGGAAACCTAACTTGGAAATAGAACAAGTGAAAGGGACGTCTAAAGAAGCTCAGAAAAGCTTCACGGAAGTCTCTACTCCAAGTAATAGGGATCCAATTGAGCCGGGAATGGATCCCTCTGTGCTTACCACCTTTTTAGAGACATGTATGAAGTTGCTACGCAACAATAGAGCAGTTAAAGGACTGCAAGAGTTGATCACCAGGTGCGCAAGGTCAGGGGAACCGCGCGTAGTCCAGAAACTCGGGAAACATGTCATGCGCACCGGGAGGGAGATGCGAATGACGGCACAAATCGGTGAATACGAGATGGACCAAGTCATTCTAGACCTAGGGTCAGACGCGAATGTGTTACCTAAGCAAATGCGAGAACGCATGGGTAGGCCCGCCCTACAGTGGTCTCCTATTCAACTACAAATGGCCCACCGACAAAAGATCTTACCGATGGGACAATTGCAAGCGGTGATAGTCGACATTGAAGGAGTAAGTACGTAGACCGACTTTGAGGTAATAGAAATTGTTGATGATAATAATCCATACCCTGCATTGCTAGGAATAGATTGGGCCACGGATATGAATGGGGTCATCAACTTAAAAAGACGGAAAATGACATTCAAGAAAAAGTTCCTCCGTGTCATAGTTCCACTGGACCCAGCTGAAGGAGCGCGCTACACCGAACCGGTGCACGATGAAGACAGTAACAATGAAATAGACTACATCTACCAGATAACAACGCAAGACCAGGATTGGGTGAATTCCTCAGCAGGTGAAAGACTCTCATGGGAGCGCGATAGTCCCTGCACATCAGATTCAGATGAAGAAATTGAACGATGGCAGAATCGATTACAGGAAGTCACAACACTCAACTACAATCTGATGATTTGATCATTGTGACACATGACCAGTGAAGGAAGACAACAGCCAGCGAAAAACAGCACCGCAACTGAGGAGCAGTTCGTCAACCTTGGCACTTCAATCATAAAACGGAGGCGGCATAGTGCGCCACACGCACCAAGGTGGGGTGCCCAGAGGAAATTGAGGAGGAAGGAGCGCGGAGGTAGAAGGCGGTTGCAGGTACGGATTGGAGGATGGGCGTGGCCAGGAAAGCCACGATGGATCAGGGAAGCCACCCATCCACAATGAAGGGCACGGGTGTATGTTGCGCAACCATCGACCCAATTAAATCTGCGCGTCAAAAGGTTCGCAGGGCTGACAAGACCATAAACAAGACAGAAGGGCCAAGGGAACTCTATCCACGGTCGGACGAGCCATTGCCCCTGCAATTCGGCCGAAACAAGAAGACTTGGGCAAAGGGATCCGACCGTTATGGGACGCAATTCGGCGCAACAAAATGAGACTTCGCAAGTTAGAGAAAGTGGGGACCAAGCTAAGAAAGAAAAGTGCAAGGCTGGATGAAGAAATTGACAAAATAAAATTAGGAGTCACACAAACAGACCGCGCGAAACAGCCACTAAGGGGACCAGAGCTGGCTGGCTCTCCTACTCTACTAGAACAAGTCGCAACCCTGCTATCATGGTTGCGACTGCACCCTAGGGCACAAGGGAGCACAGACCGCAATACGCTAATGGACTCAACAAAACGCGCAAGGTGCCCGCAGCCCGGGCTAGCAGGGAAGAGGAAGGCTCACACGAGGGGTGCGACCACCTGACTATCTATAGGAGGCCCAGTCTCAACGTTCCACGCAGTTGAAAGAGGGTGTGGGACTATAAAACAATCTGCAGGAAGGTTGCGCGATTCGGTTGTGGCGTATAGGGCCAGTAGAAAACATACTACGCACCCACGTACCTAGGGTTGTGCTACCGCGTTGGGGGGGTGGCAGGTGATCGTTGCAGTTATTGTTCATGATAAGATGTCCCATTTAAGACACCAAGGAGTGGGCAGCGAGCAATTAAGACATAGGGGTAACTGCCAAAATCACATTAATGAGCCACGGAGAGGGAAAAAGGCAGAATTTGAATTCGAAATAGTATATAAAAAACCAGCTAAAGTATCACAAAAAAAAGTTTGAGCTTCCAAAGAATAGAACGGCCCGAGTTCAAACCGAGAGAAGCACGATGAATGAAAAGCTGATGAAAGAAAGCTCGAGGTTTCAAGAATTGCCAAAGGAATTGCGAGAGCAATTATTCCGATCGATAGCCACCACCAAGGATGTTACACAGAATCCTACGCCACAGACAGCTGAAGTTCCTAAATCCCCCAGGACGTCGCAATCTAAGAAGAATCCCCAAGTAGCAGGACTGGTCCGGACGTCTCCGCGAAATCCGCAAGTCAGTAAATTGATGATGGAGGAAAAAGGCAAAACTATTACAATTGAGAGCGATGAAGAAGTCGAGGATTTTCCGACCTATATCAAAGAAGTCGAACCCGGCGAAGAAAGCGAAGAAGACCCCCAACCAGTAAGGCACCTAAGTATGTGCCTCCTAGGAAAGGGAAGGCGAAGATCCCTAACGATCCGGATGCCGTGGACAACATACTCATCACCCCATCTCTTCCAAAAGGGGTTCCACTTGAGGGCACGACGACTGGCCGCATTTCAATGATGAAATTTGAAGCCTAAGACCATGCAGATACAGAAAAATTTCCCCATTTAGCAACTAGCAAACTAATGGATCAAAGCGTGGAAGGGACAGTTAGGACACTTCAAATAAAGGAATGGCTGCGAAAGGTGGAGGAAGACGGGTTGCTCTGACTCCTGTCCATTCCCCACTTTCTCCAACCCCCTATTACAATATTGGTCATCAGACAACTGCTCTGTCTGGTACACGATGGATACTTATGGATAGACAAACCCGTCCACATCACGGTAGAACTCATTCATAGGATCTCACAGCTTCCCTATGAAGGAAGAGACCCCATGGAAATCGTTGATAAGAGTGGCCATATGACAATGATAGAAACCCTAAAAAAGAAATACAAGTTGGAGAAAGGGCAGCGAGGGTATGTTATTGACAGTGTTTCGGACAAAGCGGTTCGCGTTGCTACCCGGCTGTTGGTCGGGAAAGTGATGCGAAAATGTCGCAGCAACAATGTTCCAGCGATCGTCGTCGCGCTAGCGGAGCAATGAGCAGCAATGGAACGGTTCAATTGGGGGCAGTTCCTGACCAACTGTAGGGAGGTCCAAGAGGAGGGCAAGACCTTCCACTATGCGTGGTTGTTGTTATCCATCGTGCCGGTTACTAGCGAATTACCCGAAGAAAGCCAGTTTCCCTCCCTGGACCAGGATTGGCCGAAAGCTACCAAATATGCGTCACTCTGGGCAACCAAGGACGCTGCCAGAATTTGGGACATCAAGATTTTTTGGATACTCATGCACGCAAACGTCCGCCAAAGGATCACCCAGCAACCCCGGTTGTCCACTGAGGTATATGACAGTGTAAAGACCATAGCCGAGTTCAAGGCCGATAAGCACTTTGTCTACATCCGGGCGCGCAAGGACCCCTTTCATCACCACTAACGAAGCTATCTATGTGGTATTGGATACCTGGCCCCCAGAATCGCACAAACCAGATGCAATGGGGCGCGATGAGGCCGCCATCCAGAAACAAAAGGTTGAAGCTAAGCGCACCACACAGCAAATGCAGAACGAACAGCACGGTACCAAAGTTCGGGCACCCCGGGAGGCGATGCAAACTGCGACAGGCAAGGCACCAGTAGGAGGGGCTGCGACGAAAAAGGATGAAAGCGGTTCGAAGGTGCCCACAGAGACAGCCGCGGATATAGGAACAGAAGGAACGGGGCCAACCACCACGGGGCCACCCTTAAAATGGCCGTCGCCGACAGAACGGACGAAGCCGCGGAAAAAGGCGAAGACATCTAAATGGAACGGAGAATTGACCACATTGACCGACGGGGACCTAGGTGACATAGGAGACATAGTTCGCGAAGTCACCCAGGAAGCAATCGACGAGGCCATGTCAGAGCAACAGATTGTGTTGGGGGCGCTCCACGCGCAGATACAGGAACTTGGGACACGAGCATCGCAGTCGCGAACCATCACTCCTTGTGAAGTTACGAGTATGTCAGCCACTGAGCCGCTGCTAAAGGCCCAAATGGCTAATATTTTTTTTTTCTTTAAGTATGGGGGTTTACGCAATGCATTATCTTAGATATCATTTTTTGGGATTCAACTGCGTTAAGTAAGTCATTCACATATGACCATTTCCATGAGAGGTAGTCGTAACTAACTAATTTCTCATGATTTTTGAACAGTTCACTTAGCACTCATTGCATCGGGTGATGCTCACAGGGGTGAAGAAGTGGGATTGAAACTAGTGAAATGTGGAGAACGAATCACATAGCATCAATCACCACTTCCGGGGCTTGCACCCGGTAACCAGGACTTCCCAGGAGGTCACCCATCCCAGAACTCCTCTGGCTCAAGCGCGCTTAACTGTGGAGTTTTTCCCCACAATCAAGCCCACTTAGCTTGCTACCCCATTTGCAAAACCTTAGCAAGTATTGTGCCTCAGGAACCATTCAAGTAGAGATCCCTTGAATCTTTTTGAATTTAAGTATGGGGGATTACGCAGTGCATTATATTAGATATCATTTTGGGATTCAACTGCGTTAAGTAAGTCATTCACGTATGACCATTCAATGAGAGGTAGTCGTAACTGACTAATTTCTCATGATTTTTGAATAGTTCACTTAGCACTCATTGCATCGGGTGATGCTCACAGGGGTGAAGAAGTGGGATTGAAACTAGTGAAATGTGGAGAACGAATCACATAGCATCAATCATCACTTCCGGGGCTTGCACCCGGTAACAAGGACTTCCCAGGAGGTCACCCATCCCAGAACTCCTCTGGCTCAAGCGCGCTTAACTGTGGAGTTTTTCCCCACAATCAAGCCCA
>APFE030444799.1:78465-179946 GCA_000404065.3 Pinus taeda | reverse complement strand
GTAACTGACTAATTTCTCATGATTTTTGGATAGTTCACTTAGCACTCATTGCATCGGGTGATGCTCACAGGGGTGAAGAAGTGGGATTGAAACTAGTGAAATGTGGAGAACGAATCACATAGCATCATTCATCACTTCCGGGGCTTGCACCCGGTAACCAGGACTTCCCAGGAGGTCACCCATCCCAGAACACCTCTGGCTCAAGCGCGCTTAAGCGCGCTTAATTGTGGAGTTTTTCCACAATCAAGCCCACTTAGCTTGCTACCCCATTTGCAAAACCTTAGCAAGTATTGTGCCTCATGAACCATTCTCTTTAGAGATCCCTTGACTCTTTTTGAATTTAAGTATGGGGGATTACGCAGTGCATTATATTAGATATCATTTTGGGATTCAACTGCGTTAAGTAAGTCATTCAAACGTATGACCATTTCCATGAGAGGTAGTCGTAACTGACTAATTTCTCATGATTTTTGAATAGTTCACTTAGCACTCATTGCATCGGGTGATGCTCACAGGGGTGAAGAAGTGGGATTGAAACTAGTGAAATGTGGAGAACGAATCACATAGCATCAATCATCACTTCCGGGGCTTGCACCCGGTAACCAGGACTTCCCAGGAGGTCACCCATCCCAGAACTCCTCTGGCTCAAGCGCGCTTAACTGTGGAGTTTTCCCACAATCAAGCCCACTTAGCTTGCTACCCCATTTGCAAAACCTTAGCAAGTATTGTGCCTCATGAACCATTCAAGTAGAGATCCCTTGACTCTTTTTGAATTTAAGTATGGGGGATTACGCAGTGCATTATATTAAAATCATTTTTGGGATTCAACTGCGTTAAGTAAGTCATTCAAACGTATGACCATTTCCATGAGAGGTAGTCGTAACTGACTAATTTCTCATGATTTTTGAATAGTTCACTTAGCACTAATTGCATCGGGTGATGCTCACAGGGGTGAAGAAGTGGGATTGAAACTAGTGAAATGTGGAGAACGAATCACATAGCATCAATCATCACTTCCGGGGCTTGCACCCGGTAACCAGGACTTCCCAGGAGGTCACCCATCCCAGATCTCCTCTGGCTCAAGCACACTTAACTGTGGAGTTTTTCCCCACAATCAAGCCCACTTAGCTTGCTACCCCATTGCAAAACCTTAGCAAGTATTGTGCCTCATGAACCATTCAAGTAGAGATCCCTTGACTCTTTTTGAATTTAACTATGGGGGATTACGCAGTGCATTATATTAGATATCATTTTGGGATTCAACTGCGTTAAGTAAGTCATTCACGTATGACCATTTCCAAGAGAGGTAGTCGTAACTGACTAATTTCTCATGATTTTTGAATAGTTCACTTAGCACTCATTGCATCGGGTGATGCTCACAGGGGTGAAGAAGTGGGATTGAAACTAGTGAAATGTGGAGAACGAATCACATAGCATCAATCATCACTTCCGGAGCTTGCACCCGATAACCAGGACTTCCCAGGAGGTCACCCATCCCAGAACTCCTCTGCCTCAAGCGCGCTTAACTGTGGAGCTTTTCCCACAATCAAGCCCACTTAGCTTGCTACCCCATTTGCAAAACCTTAGCAAGTATTGTGCCTCATGAACCATTCAAGTAGAGATCCCTTGACTCTTTTTGAATTTAAGTATGGGGGTTTACGCAGTGCATTATATTAGATATCATTTTGGGATTCAACTGCGTTAAGTAAGTCATTCACGTATGACCATTTCCATGAGAGGTAGTCGTAACTGACTAATTTCTCATGATTTTTGAATAGTTCACTTAGCACTCATTGCATCGGGTGATGCTCACAGGGGTGAAGAAGTGGGATTGAAACTAGTGAAATGTGGAGAACGAATCACATAGCATCAATCATCACTTCCGGGGCTTGCACCCGGTAACCAGGACTTCCCAGGAGGTCACCCATCCCAGAACTCCTCTGGCTCAAGCGCGCTTAACTGTGGAGTTTTTCCCACAATCAAGCCCACTTAGCTTGCTACCCCATTTGCAAAACCTTAGCAAGTATTGTGCCTCATGAACCATTCAAGTAGAGATCCCTTGACTCTTTTTGAATTTGACTAATATTATCGCAATCCCAGCAGGAGCATTGATAACAGAAAATGTGGTGGACAGCACTGTGGTGGGCCAGCTTACGGGGCTTCGATTAAATTTGGCTGCCCTCCCACATGAAAGCTTGTACCAGCTCCAAGACAGCGCAACGATGGAGCTCCGCACCAAGGAAGGATGCGCGGAACAGGTACTCAGCGAACAGAGAATTAATATAGAACAGTTGAGCCTCCAACGGGGCAAAGCCGTCGCACAGAGTCAGCACTTGGAGCAACTTCTAGCAGAAGCATGTTCACGGGCCCCTGAGCTGGAGATTGCAGTCGAGTTGCCTATTGACATACAAATCCACAAGCTGGCTAGTGGGTTCCATGAAGCAAAGGAGGAGGCCGCGAAGATTCAGTTGGCTCTCAGCTTGCAGATTGCAAAGCTAAAACTGCAAGTATAGCCCTTGACACCACCAGAGGTCACCGAGCAGCACAGAGGCATCATTAAATCCGGGCGAAAAACGATCACACGTGCCATGAAGGAGTGCGCCGACTTGTTGGATCAGTGGCTTATTACGCTCACTTCACTCCAGGAAGATCCAACCTTATAGCGACTGGAAACAGAGGCAAGGGAGCTCCAACAAGCTTATGACAATGTCAGAGGGACCGTGCAGACAGTTGCTATTATGCAGCACTTGGCCAAGATGAGGGAGGCCCAGGCCCTGAAGATACAAGTTGATGCTGCCTGCTAGTAGGAAGCAATCATTAAAGAACGTCTCCAGCCATGGCTTGATGAGGCATTCACGATTTCCACCACCATCGAGTGCAAGGTGGCCCACATGCAGGCAGAATATGCACCCGGTGAAGTAGTTGAAACAGAGACTGATGTGTCGGCGGCATGCATTGAACAGGTACAACGGATGGCGGAAGAGTTTGCTGCAAGTACAAGCAAAGCACAAAAGTTGTTGACCGACCTTCACGCAAAGATTATCGCACCAGCCGAGTGACTTGGGACGAGTCACTATGATTGTGTTGGGGGACTGTTGGGTAGCGAAGGCCCCGCATTACGGTTTTGGGGCTCAAAGCCCGCAATTTTGGGTAAAGGTATGATAAAGACTCCGCGAGATGCGCGGAGCGCGAAGTGTAATGAGTCAAGTCAAAGGGTTTTCCGCCCAAAAATAATGTAAAATGAGTCAGCCTGCCCATGGTCCGCGGACCATGGAAATGTATAAATAGAGCAAGGCTCTATGGTTAGAAGTCAGGTTTTGAAAAGTAAGCAATTTTGATCTGAAATGTAATGGGTTTGTAAAGAAAGAAGTCTTGGAGTGTCTGTAAGTCCAAGTCAAGGGTATTGGTAGAGAGATAGAGGCTCTGCAGCTGTGTGCACAGAGGCCTGGTAGAGTCCGCAGCTGTGTGCGCAGACCCCTACCGCTGAGTGCGCAGGGCAAATCTGGTTGTACTAAAGAGGAGATCAATAAAAATAAGAATTTCTGAGTCATTGTGTGGTTTCTTGCAGACCTGTTTGTTGCTTATGTTCTAAATTTATGCATGATATGTTATATGAGCTTATATCTTTCTTTATAATTGCGCGCATGGGGTTTTAAGTTCAAATGTTTGCTTAAAGACTATAACAAGAAGATCAGATCTCTAATAATTTCATTAATAAGCAAGTACACCCACGCGAATCTTCGCAAAAGTCTGATAATTACCCAGAGTGGCGCGAGGCCATAGAGCGGCCCGCGACCCCTTCAGACCACATCAAGACATCCCAAGGGTGCGGAAACCTGGTTCCAACACCCTCCCCTGCTACCTCGAGTGAGACCTCAGTCCGCACTCCGAGGGCTATTGCCGAAATGGCCAGTAGCTGCGGGATTTGTTTGGCTAATAACTCTTCCAAACCTGGGTCAGGGCCCAAGAAGCCAACAGATATGCAAGAGTCTTGTGTTATTTTGAAGATGCAAGAGACCAGTCATGCTAGAGACTGTGCTATTCGAGAGGCCTGCCATGGAGAGACTTGCCACGCAAGAGACCTTTGCCATCGATCATAACTCTTGCGAATAATTTTAGAGAGGAGACATATCCAAATCTCAAAACGAAAATTGATTCAGACAAGGTGCCTTTTGAAGATCAACTCAATAGGGTTTATATAGATATTTGCTCAGCCGAATAGGTGCCTTTTGGATAGGCCTAAATTAGGCATTAAAAGGGGGGTTTCAAATTTTAAATATATAAAATTTGATTGCCCAAATAATATTTTCTATTGAGGCCAAAGGGGTTGCTATTTGGGGGTTATGGGATCTAAAGGAAATTTTCCCATAGTTGCCCAATTTTAACACTCTCACTCAGCTAGGGAGGAATTTCCATCAACATCATCAACGTCATCTAGGATATCTCATCATAGTTGCATCATAACATATCTCGAGTGTACATATGATAGGGAGGATAGACAGTTGTATCATCGATAAGAACAAACTCATATCTGTTGATTTGGGGTAGCACCGGATGTGCTCTAGCCACTAAAATTGATGGAGAGGCTAAGGTACATGAGATCTCCAATACCATAAAGAGTTTGGGCAGATTCTAAACAGTTTGGGAGATATTAAAATAATTAATATTTTTAATGGAATCCCTAAGTCTAAACTTAGGGAAAACAAAATATTACTGTGAATTAATATAAAACTGTGTTAAAATGGTCCAAAAGACATGGATCAAGCCAGATCTAATCTTAGTCGTTGATTAGGGACTTAATATCGGTCGTTGATTTGTCAACGAGAAGAGTATAAGAGGAGGCTTGAGGGTCACTTGGAAAATACACCAAGAGATCAAGATTTCAACTTTCTGGGGTTGGGTTTGCTGAGAAAGTTGAGAAAATGATCAGAGTTGCAGCTGAGGGGCAGCGAATACAGAAGCAGAGAGGCAAAGATAGCACCGGGAGGATCAGTGCAGTAGCTGGAGAGAGGGACGCAGAAGCAGCCAAGGGCTCACGCAGACCCTGCTAGGGCTCACGCAGAAGCAGCCAGGACCTACGCAGTGCCTCAGAGGGCCAGCGTAGGTGACGCAGAGGGCCAGAGGACTGACGCAGTGCCTTCAGAGGTTGACGCAGGCCAAGCCAGAGTGACGTTGGGCTAACGCTAGGCCAAAGAGTAGCTGGCGATGGGGTTTCGTGGGGCAGATTGGAGCTGTGGAGTTGTCACAGTGATTATCCGAGGTTTCAGCCAGAATATCTGCTTCCGAGTAGAGAGGTACTACTGTCGAGATCTTTCTATGTTGGGTGAGCCGAATTTGGCACCTAGATTGTATTCTAAAACTGCTTAATAAATCAAACCCTCAGATAGTTGCACCGGTTTTCCCGCATTGGGTTTTTTCAGGGACATCAGTCCAAAAACAACAGTGTCACTTGTGTACTTGTTTATATTTCCTTCAGTTGATGATCTGTAATGTGTTGAGCATGTACTTGTATTTATTTCCAGTATTTACAATAACTTGTATTTATTTCTAGTAACTTGTTAATTAATAGAACAAGTAGGTAGGAATAAATCAATAAAGTGCATGAAGGGTTTCTAATGTGTCAGACTTAGAAATTCCAACAATATCTTCTCATAAAAGAAGAGGAATCCATAACCAATGGTAGGGGAGATCAACCCTCCAAACCCTACCTGTCTTCAGGCCAAGTCTCATGAATTTTATCTCAACTATATCTTATCATGTAGAAAAAGAATAATGCACCATCAAAGGTAGGGGAGATCAATCCTCAAACCCTACTAGTCTCGAAGTGTTAAAATTGGCAACTAGGGCCAAACTCCATGTGGGTCATCTTATTTATGGGCAGCTGATATTTTTCTTGGATCCCACTTATCGATAGGTGTAGGATTGATCTAAAGATCATTTGATTCCAATAAGTATTCATGGAGTTACGAATTTATTTGTGTTATAAGACAATTCGTCAAGGGCGACCAGCATGTGCTCAATGTTTTAGTATAAAAAGAGGTGACTTGATTGTCATTTCAACACACTTCTCTCTTGATTTCTCTCCACTTGTCTTGGGTTTTAGTGTGAGAGAAATCTAGGAGAAAGAAGCCCTATACGTTGGAGGAAAGGAGGCTGCCCTAGCCGCAGCAAAGAAGACAGGCCAGCGAAGCTATGGAAGGGATCTACATTGACCTAAAGGAGCTCATGGAAGAAGTTTAACACAGCTATGGAGGAGGCCTAAACAAGCCCTAGTTGCAGTCCTAAAGCAGCCCTAATGTTGTCCTAAATCTGCCCTAACTGTAGGTCTGTTCAAGCCCTAGATACAGGTCTATTGAGGTGTCTTGGGTGCAAGAAAGGGCAGCATATGATGCTACAAGAAGAAGCCAAGACAGCGAGGGAGTTAAGCCCTGGTTCAAGGCTAACCGAGCTGTTGTTAGAGGGTCGAGGAGCTGAGCTTGGAGGCCGAGTTAAAGAAGGGTTATCACAGGTCTGTTTGGGGCAGCGAAAAGGTAAGGGGACCCTGTTTTGAGTGGGTTGTAGGTGACAGCGTGGGACTGTGGTAGGCCGCAGTCCTAACCACCTCAAAACAAGGACAGCGTGGAAAGGTTGATGGCGCAAACATGCCCAAAACAGCAACGTGCTAGGGGAGGTGTCTCATGAAGGTGAGCCGCAGTCTTTAAGGGTTGTTTGTCCATCGTTAGAGGAGTTTAGGGTTGCCCTAGTGCCCTAACCAAAACAGCAACGAACAACAGTATACAAACATATGTGGAGCAGCATTTGTATGGTGTGTTGGCAACTAGATACATGGGACAGCAAGGTCACTTGGTGCAGAAAGCAATAGGACAGCAATCAATGACATGGTGCAGCAAGGCTACAATGGGACAGCAGCAATAGCATAGTGCTGCAAACTCATTAGGACAGCAGCAAGGTACAGTATGCCAAATGAGACAGCTAGGCAACGGTGCTTGTTGGAGCATAGCGAATGGGGCAACAGTATGCCAAACATGGAATGGAAATGTCACTAACAGTGAGACAGCTATATTCCACATGGGACAGCAGTGGCTAGCATGGTGCAATTACGGCACATGGGACAGTTGTGGCAACATGGTGCAACAATGACACATGGGACAGCAGTGGCAGCATAAGATGCAGTAGTATGATGTGTGCAGCATAGTCATGAGGTCCAGCATAATGATGATGGGTGCAGCATGATGACGAGGTGCAGCACAATGATAGGTGGAGTCACCTTGGAGAATCAATTGAAGCAGCATGTCCTCAACTAAGTTCAGCTATCACATGTATCATCTTCTTAGAGATGATCTATGCTCTTATTTAGATAAGTCAAAGTGTTGACTTCTATTGCAAATGTACTCTCTCTCTCTCTCTCTCTCTGCTAAATTATTGAAGAACATATAAGAAGAATTGATCAAGGGTTTCCCCACATTGGGGTTTGTCCCTAGCTAGCAGCACATCTTGTGTCCTCTTGTCTTGGCTTGTCTTCTACGATCTATGTTTATGTTCTATCTGCAATTTACTTTAATGCTGATGTGATTGCTAATCTGGAAAAGATATTGAGCTAACCATGAAAATTGAAATAAATTGCTCTAAGCATAGAACATACCTAAATTTAACACGAAAGCATATCCCACAGCTATATCAATAAGACATCCATCTCATCGTATCTTGACATAACTTGTTTCCTTTGATCATCAATTGAACAATGATGTAAAAAATAGAAGAAGAAGAAGAATCATCATAGGGGACTCCATCTCAACCCACATCATAATCGGGGAGCCCAGCTCGACCCACATCATAGGGGAGCTCAAGCTACCACCCTCTATCCAATGACAATAGGCAAGATCCATATACCAGGCAAGGATCACATCCATCATGTTGTTAGATCAACAAGTGAGACCAAACTCGCCATAGAAAGTAATGATCACATCCATTGTGTTGTTAGATCAACAAGTGAGACCAAACTCGCCATAGAAGGTAATGATCACATCCATCCTATCATCTAGTGAAAATGGGCGAGATCCATCTACTAGCAAGGATCACATCCATCCTATTGTTAGATCAATAGGCGAGACCAAACTTACCATATAGGGTAGTGATCACGTCCATCCCTCTCATGTCCCCATTTTTATTCTTCTTCATAGTACAGCGAAGGTGGATTTCCAGGGCAGGAGATGACCGGGTCCGTGGAGCAGGTTTATGTCATCATGGGTCCCGATGGAGTTTTGAGGAGTTTTAATGGAATTTGATGGCATTCGTTTGGCATATTCCATCATCTGCACAGTTTGCCTTTCATTCCTTCGCATTCCGACAACTTTCAGGAATCGGCGTTATTATTGGGCATAACTTAATTAATTATGCTCGAGGTAGCATTCCGGGGAGATTAATTGATGGAACAAGTGTAATAGCTTGTTGGAACTGGAACGAGAAGATCTACAAGATGGGATGCTAAAAAGAGACTTCCAGTGGCCGAAGAAAGTATGGTGGGCGATTTTCCATTTTCCTTGGTTAAAAATGACTTTAATTAGTCATTTAATTAAGGAAAAAAATTAATTGGAGAAGAAGGGTCAAAAGTGACTTAAGTGAAATAAAAAAAATTAAAGGTCACGTAAGATAAAGTCAATGGAAAAGCTTCTAGAATAATAACAAAATAATAAAATAAGATGCTTCTAAAGGCTTAGATATCTATCCATCAGATCTATAAAAGGGAAGAAGGAGATCATTTGGGGACATCTTGGATTTGAGATTTCTTCTTGTGGAGAGGTTTGAGAACGTCGTTCTCTACTTCAGCAATAGCCCCAGGACGGAAACCCTGGAGTGATTCAGTGAGAGTGGGTGACCACCCGTCTCTTCCCTTAGTGGATCAATTCAGGGTTCCCAGGTTGCAGTTATTGTTTTTCAGTTTGTTTTGGAGGTCGATTGCGGCATTATTGTAGATATGTCTGAGGCCAGATTATCTCAACTGTATGGGTTGTATGTGCATGTAAAACCCCAATTATCTAATATAATAAAGCTGAGATTTTTCTTATTCATTGTGTTGTGAGATTGCAATGCTCTATTTGTCTATTTTTACATGGCAATCTTCTGTTTATGAGTCGAATTTGTATCTGGAGTTTTTATGTGTTAAAAATTCGAGCTTGTTCCAAATTTTTCTCATTCGGGACATTACAATCTTGATGTTTGTCGATCTTCCCACACTGATCCTCAAGAGTCAAGTGGTAGAACACCAGCATCCTCAATACTTGCGATATATCACTTGCCATGCAAGAATCACACCATCTCAAGTCATCTCAACCCATCGGCCAGATGGGGAGGCAATCCCAACAAGCCCCGCTTGTGGGCAAGATGTATACTGGGGTATACTTTGTCTAATCATGATAAGGGGAGATATCTGACTTGACATAAATGACAAGGATCACGCACACCCTATGGTGACAACAGGCAAGATACCACTTACCATAAGGGTAAGGATCACAAGCATCCTATTGTCCAGAGATACCTCAATCCCAGGAGCCCCCAATGCTCCATTCCCTCCTTGGGAGCTCAAACAAGGGGGAAGAGTTATGCTCAGTGTTCATGACCATCTAGGACCCTTACCCAGGAGGGTCACATCCATTAATCCAAGTTGCTCTCTGAAGATCAAAAACATATCAAAGTGCTCATATTTGGTACTGGCTCAAACAATTTACTAACAAGTTCAACCACATTTCCTTATGCAGTACTTTTCGAGCAACAATCCTTTGTTTTCCTACTCATACAGAACATCAAATCAAATATTATGTTAGAGAAAATACATATCATAAAGAAAAGAATACCATATTCATCCTTTCTCCCTCTCACGCAGGGAGGCAGCAACCACAAGCCTAATCTTATCTCAGACTACAACATTCTCTCAATCCATGAAAATGTCTTTGTCCCAGCGATATGTACCGACTTTATTTAGCTCCGGGTGCATCAATGCAAGAATCAATCAAATCTAGCAACAATAATCCATCAATGCAATCTAGCATGCTTATTTCTAACAATACACCTCCTCTAATAATGAAGTCTTTTCTACAAGAAGTGGATTCTGAAACAACTTGGGGTAAACCAGTCCTATCAGCAATAAACTGTTAGCACATGAAACTAATTAACAAAGACATACTTTTAATAACATCAAATATTTTATTAATCCATGTTCAGGAGACTTGTATCATTTTGCAATCATGGGACTTCTTACTCATCCACCATAAATGATAATAGGTGTTGGGATCTCATCAAGGGTCTCTCCCTCTAAATGGGAAGCCTATACAATCATCATCAATCTTGTATATCATGCATTCAGACTACCATATATCATATCACGGAATCAAACTATATCAAGTTCTCATACATACATATATCAGAGTCATTACAAGTCATCATGAGTTGCTTAACTGCCACATATGTACATGTCATCAAACATCCAAGGGTTAATGGTCACAGCATCACTTCTTTAAACATTTTCATCAGAGTCCTAGCATTATCAAGTAAGGGCACCCATTAAGTCATTATAGCAGTTACAGTTTATCAAAGCCTTATTAAGATCAAGAAGATAGTCAGTGGATCATGAGGATCAATCATACAACCATCCTATTACCATATTCATTACAAGCACTGTCAACAGTATCAAGTTAGCGTATATCAAAGTCAAGACGAAATATCAAGGGAATTATAAAGTGCACCAGTATATCACATGTATTGGGAATCAAACTTACATACGTGTTCAAAGTGATATTCTTGTCATACCTCAGGGCTTGATATTACAGCAAAATCGAAAAAATTATGTTGTACTAACTAGTATACATACCTCGTAATATTTGGATACCTTAACAACTTGTAGCATATCCATTTTGTCATCTTGCATATACCCAGAATATTTTACACTAGCTTTCAGGATAAACATGCATTAGGTTCCTTTTCTTGTTCTAGTTTTTGTTCCTACTCTAATTTTTTTTTCTCTTCCTTCACTATCTCTCTTTTCCTGCGCAATTTAGTATACAGATGATCCTCGAGAAGGATTTGCTTATCACATCTTCATCAAGAGGTTAGAAGTATTCAAATACTCAAATATTCATGCAAGAAGGATCAAAACAATCAATCTAAACAAGAGCAATGTCATAAAGAAATAATTTTAGAAGATATTTATCTTTAATGACGGGTGATCAGCTCCCTCTTGAACCAGCCTTCAAAAATCATTATTGTCTATCATTCATATGTCAATGTTGCCTTTAGAAAAATGCAATCTTTTGAGCATCAACAGAATCTTAATTCCAAGTTCTTCTTCCAAGCACACTTTAAGAGTTTCTTCCAAACCCTAACCTCATGCCATCCACCAAACCCCAATACCCAGGTTTCCTAGGGTTTCTTTTAAACCCTACCATTCTTTCAAGTCTCTGCCATCTTTCATTCTACTTAATCCATCAATGGTGTCCTCGTAGGGGTGATCACAAAGACTTTTCTTCAGCCCAACTCTAAAACCATGTTAATTTTTTAGGAGGGCTATATTGTTCTTTGCTTTAGATAATTGCATTACATCTTTTACACACAATGAATTCACCCCACAATATCATAACACCATTAGCAATTATGTAGAAAGAACAATGAAAATGTAGCAGAAGATGAAGGAACAACAGAAGAAAAGCATACACAAATAGAGACACCAGAATTTGGTCAGAGACCAGGGCAAAACCTCACAAGGGGGCATGAAAACTTCAAGTCTGAAATCCTATTGCAGCAACAGGAAATTATTTTTCTAATTGTTAATTAATTTAACAATTTATCTGCTATGGCAAATATCAAATAATTCACATTGCAACCTTCACAAATAAATTGTGGAAGAAAATAGCACTGGAATCTAAGAAAATCTAGCACACATAAAAATGACACCGTTATTTTTGGACAAAAGTCCCCGGAAAGACCTAACTAGGGAAAACCGGTGTAGTAGCTGAGGTTTTATTATTATGCAATAGTGAAATCTAAGTACAATCTAAGGATGCCCAACTGGCAATCCAAACAAGTAAATCTGGCCAAACTTACCTAAGGGAATTTCCCTTCCTCCACAAGCAACCCCAGCACAACTTTTCTTCAAAAAACTTGTCCTCCTGGACCCTCTACGTCATCTTCTGCGTAGTGCTTACCCAAACCCTTGGACGTCTAAGCCCGAAACTACCTTTGATGAAGTCGTTTTGCCCAGTGTTAATAATATCATCAAAGTACCCGCAATATTCGGAAATATCGCGAATTTTCTGCAAAGCCGAGCTGTCGAAGTATCACCGAGAAAATATCATAATATTTCCAAAATATCGCCAATATTTCGGCAAAATATGCACTACAACCTCAAATATCGTCGCGCAAGCTGGGTTGCGGCCCAAAAAGCGATTTTGATAATTTTATTTGCTCATTTTGGTTTCTTAGCCTTGCAGAAGGAAGGGGAAGAGCTTTGTGGTTGTTTTCAAGGACTGGAGAAAATGTAACTAGATTCGGCCTTCATAAACGCGATTTTGATATTTGTACTTATTCAAGAAAAGAGAAATTATTTGTGTATTATTTGTCACTGAGTTTCTTGCTCATTGAAAATAGTTTAAGCACATTTTGAAGTGCTTCTATAGAGTCAAAGTCAAAATGTAATTATGAATAGACCCTTTGACGACATGTTACATCATGTAAGTCGACATACAAGGTTAAGGAAATAATTCCAAGCATGATCAAAACCTCTCCTAGCATCAAAAAAGTCTACAAGCAGCAAAAACAATGAATAAATGTGAAATATAATGCACCTGTCAAGTCAACCTAGAAGACAGTCAAGTCAGCCTCATGGACAGTCATGTCGGCTTGAGAGAGGAGGGACAAACCTCTATCTATAGAGTATGTCCACTCCTCATTTGGACATATAACACAAGCTCTGAAATCCGCAAAGAGAAAGGTGACTAGAACGTTCAAGGACAGCTAAGTAAGGATGGATAAGAAGTCTGTTAGGGCAGCAAAGAGACAAGGAGGGATAGTGAAGGTACAGGGTTGTTCTCTAGGGCATCAACAACCACACATGCGAGGGAAAAAGAGGTCTGCCTACGATCAAGTGCAGCAAGAACCAACTCTCTGTTTTAGGATAATATACAAGGGTTGTTAGGCCTCCTCATCCAGCAAAGAAGGAAGAAAAGGAAGCTAGTCATGTTATTGATTGAATTGTGATTGGTTTCGATTATCAAATCTCATTTATATAATCTAAGGTTTGTATGAAACCCTAGTGGGAAATCTAACATATAAATTTTGAAAGTTGTTAGATACTTTCTAGATCTACATTTGTTTGAATTGTTTCTAGGGTTTGCTATATGTTGTAGTAGGGTATGTAATACCTTTGGAAGAAACATAGAAACCCTAGACGTAATGAAAGTTGTTATGAAGAGTCTACGGTTTATGACAAAGCACCGAACAAGATGTTGAAGAGTATGTGTCTCTTGTTTGTAATTAAGTTTGGGTATCTGATATATATAAAGTTGAAATGCTTCTGTAATTTTGATATGGCTAACTTCATGCTTCTATAGATTTGGTTGTACTTTCTATCTAAGTTGTGCAGGTACACAATCTTCAATATGGTGAAGATGTTCATTCATGTGATAAGGATGATGTGGGTAGTGATGGTAATGATAGCTCCGATGAAATGGGTGGAAGGCACAAAAGATTCTCCAATGTCGAAGAAAAGATGTTGATCTCCATGGGTTAAGAGGGAGCCTGAATAAGAGAGATCTCCCTAAGATTAAGAGGCAGTCTAGACTCTGGATAAAGGGAAGCTCCCTGGTTGAAAGGGCATAGCATAGTTTTAATTGGAGAATGTTTTTTGAAAGATATGTTGTTGTATATGAAGTAGGAAAGGAAAGTGTATGATTGAGGAATCATCTGTCAAAGATTCGGTTGATAGTCCTACTGTGTTGAGGAGCAACATCAGTTGTCTGAAAGACCCCGAAGGTTTGCATTTGATTATGTACATGTGAAAGTATATTATTGATTGGGGTTGTGTTTGTATAGGAAAATCTCTCGAAAGTTTTTGATAACATGCTAGTTACCAATCAGTTTGATCAGGAAAGATTTGGTGTCCTTGATCTGCTAGATCAAGGAGTACTGAGGCTTTGTGAGTGAAGCATTGCCTGGGAGGACATCTGGTCGGCACTTTGTCTTGATATCTAGTTCCTAAAGTAGGAAAGGTGGCGTTGGTCAATGAGATCTGACACACACCTAGATCCCTAGGTTGATGGTTAGCAAGTAAGCCTGATGGTACCTAGAGAGGCTGAAAGCTTGAGTCCATCTTAGTCCCACCTAGATAGATTGCCTTGGTCAGGAATCTAGTCCATGGCATTGCAGTGCCTAGATTGTTGAGAAAGCAATGGATAGATTGCCCTAGTCAGGAATCTAGTCCATGGCATTGTGGTGCCTAAATTGTTGAGAAATCATGGATAGATTGCCCTAGTCAAGAATCTAGTCCATGGCATTGAGGTGCCTAAAATTCTTCATGGTTCATATAGTTGAGATCTTCTGTGTACTTGTTTATGACGAATACCTCCCTAGTTAAGAGGGAGTGTTGGAAAATGTAACTAGGTTCGGTCTCTATTAATGTATTTGAGTCATCATGTAATGTACTTGTCAAAAGAATAAAGAAAAGAATTATTATTATTATTGTTATTATAACTTATTAAAGCATGGGTTTCATGCCTGGATCATCAGGTTTTAGGTCAAAGTCCTCATTGAGGACTTCTAGGATTTATTCAGAGTCAATAGAATCATTGTACTTTTAAAGAGACCCTTCTTGTGCTTTTGAATCATGTAAAAAGGTCAAGGACTGAGTCAAAAATGAATTATGTTACCTCCACACCAAGTCGGGCCTTAAGATGATCAAGTCCGCCTCAAGGCGGGCTATTCGACCTCACCTAAAGGTTATATATGAAGCAGTTTGAATTCCATTTGGAGGACATTCATCTCAAGCAAGTTCGATTTCTCCTTGAAGCTGGGAAAAAGTGTGAAATAGAGGATGGAAGCAAAAGGAATGCGAGTTTGGTCTAGGAGAAGGAAAGAAGGAAAATCGAAGTTTTGGTGCATCTATCTCTCTCTCTCTCTCTCTCGTGACCTAGTTTGGAAGATCGAAGTTCTCTTGTTGATGTCGTAGCCAGTTGTTACGTGTTGTTATTGCCAGATCAAAGTATAGGTTGAAGTTGTTGTTATTGGGTGTTACTACCTCTAGAAGTTGTATTGGGCCAAGATCGAAGTCTCTAATAGAAGATCGAAGTCTCCAAAGCAAGGTTGAAGTTGTTGGGTCCAAGAAAGTGTGTTGCTACTGCTGCTGCTATTGTCAGGTCAAGTAGGATCATCTGCAATCATAGAAGAAGGTTGACTTGGTGTGAAGGAAAGTTTGTGTCGAGGTCTAGGGTCTTGGAATATCTCAAGAAAACTATTGAAGGAAGAATTATTGACTAGGTTTTCCCCTAGAGAGGGGCTTTTCCCTCGCTGTGTGCCTATATCTAGTGATTTATGTGCTATTGCTTTGGTAATTGCTTGATGAACTAAAAGAAAGAAGATATAAAGAAACATAATAAGAAATCAAGAACATCAAAAGTAATTATCAAGTATAAGAAAATATTTCTGCCTTTCTGATTTTCTAACATTTCAAAGATGTGAGATGCAAGAGCTTGTGCTATTAGAGAGACCTGCCATCGAGAGATTTGCCATACGAGAGACCTATGCCATCGATTATAACTCTTGCGAATAATTTCAGAGAGGAGACATATCCAAATGTCATAACCAAAATTGAGTCAGACGAGGTGCAATTTGAAGATCAACTCAATAGGGTTTATATAGATATTTGCTCATCCGAATAGATGTCTTTGGGATATGCCGACATTAGGCCTTAGGAGAGAGATTTCAAATTTTAAATATATAAAATTTTCTTGATTGAGGCCAAAGGGCTTGCTATTTGGGGCTTATGGGATCTAATGGAAATTCATCCCATAACTACCCAATTTTAACACCGTAGAGGTGGACAAGTTTGCAACACAGTTCAAGAATGAGATTTTGCTCATTCCATGTCTCTCAATCAATTGCCACCAACGTGTGGTAAATTGACAATGGGGTTTATAGGCACATGATAGGAGTCAAAAAGTATTTCACCAGTTTGAAGGAGAAGTTGGATTTCTACATAGAGCTTGGAGACAATGCCAAGTACCATCCAATTAGTACTCACACGATCAAGTTTCAGAGGGAGTTTGGCAAACCCTTTTTACTAGAATACATGTTGTATGTTTCGGGAAATGGCAAGGAACCTGACCTTAATTGCTACCTTGGAGGACGAGGGTTAAATTGTGACCTTTGAGGAGGATAGAGTGTATATTTGGCCTAAAAACTCTAAGATAGCGAAACTGATAGGAATCAAGAAGGGCAACTTATTTCGATTGCAGTTTGAGCCAATGCATGCATTGGTGAGTTGTAGTAAAGGGTTGGGTGAGTAGTAGCACAGGAGGATAGCACATCTTAATCATGGAAAGCTTAAAATGCTCAGGGAGATAGTGACAAGGCTGCTAGAACTGAAGGTTTAGCAGCATGAGGTGTGCAATGGTTGTGCATTGGGTAAATATGCCAATACTAGTTTTCTGAGCAGCGACACTAGGCCCAAAGGGATTTTGGATCTAGTAAACACTCAGGTGTGTGGGGGTCCATGCCAACAGTATCCTTGAGTGGGTACAAATATTATGTGACCTTCACTGATGACTTTTCTAGGAAGACCAGGATCTATTTTATGAAAAATAAGGATGAAGTCTTTAGCGGATTCAAGGAGTTGAAAGCTCTAGTCAAGAATCAAACATGGAGAAAGACCAAGACATTGAGGTCAAACAATCAAAGCGAGTACACATCTAATGCCTTCAAGGACTACTGTGTGTGGGAAGGCATCAAGAAGGAGTTGAGAGTTCCATACAACCCTCGGTAGAATGGGGTTTCACAGTAGAAGAACAGGGTTATTGTTGGAGCGGCCAAGGCCATGCTCCATGACCAGAATCTGCCATGGTTTCTATGGGCACAGGCCTGCAACACTATCATATACTTGCAGAATAGAAGCCCACACAAGGTATTGGGCAAATTGACACCAGAGGAGGTAAACAGGGAAGAAACCAGATTTGGGTCACATTTGCATCTGAGTGCTTTGTATATTGCCATGTTCCCAAAGAGAAAAGGACCCATATGGAACCTACTATAGAGAAAGGTATTCTTATGGGGTACAAGAAGACTTCAAAAGCCTATTGTGTTTACATTCCTGCTCCCAAGAAGACAATAGGGTGCATGGATGTGAAGTTTGAAGAAGAGAATGCTCTTCAGAAGTTTGGGAACATGAGTTCTTCTACAGTTGAGGTTTAGGAGGAGCAGGCAACAAAGATTGAGTTAGCACAGATTCCTTAGTGTATAGTCTTGCAAGTTGGTAAGCAAAGCGAGCATGTCAAGCGAAGAGATCAGGATGACGAACAGGGGATTCCTCACACCCAACTTCAAACACTAGGCCGTTGAATTTTGTAGCTACGGTTGATCTTCATAATTAATCTTTTAGCCCTTGAAATATATAATAAAATTGTAAGACATGTTCTTCATTTCATTTTATTGTTAGCCATCAAAATGATTAATATAAGACATGTTCTTCATGTTGGTTTAAACAAAAAAAATTCGAATTTTAAATATTGAATTTTTGGCTCCAAACTTGTGAAGTCGACCCTCCAAGTCAAGTTGGCCCCAGTGAAGAGACACCTATTCAAGCCAGGCAGAACACAATAAATAAGGCATTCGACCTCCTCCACAAGACACACTTCAATGTTGAAAATGTAACTAGTTTTGATTTTCATAATTATTGTTGTACTCATTTCAATATGTATCCTATATAACAAACAAGAGAAGAAAATAAAAAATTATTATTATTAAAGCATGGGTTTGATAATCTTTATTGATGGTCTTCTCAGTAAAAGCATGTTCTTCATGCTTGTAGGGTGTGTTAGGTCTTAGGATTTATTGTCATGATTCAAAGGAGTCAACATCATGTTTATAAGGCACTTCCGGGCAAAATGTGATTGTAAAAAGGATTATTTTTTAGTCTAGAAAGTCCTAGAAACTCCAAAAATACAAGTTGGCCCTGGTAGTTACTAGTCGGCATAAAGGAGGGAATTCGACCTCTTGAGAAGGCTATATAAAGGAGCAGTTCGACCTCATGTGCCACTCACTCATCCACAAGTTTGATCTATCAAGAAAGAAGTTTGATCTGAAGTTGGGAGAAGCAGAAAAGAAGAGCAGAGGTCTAGGAGAAGAAAGAAGGATGAAATATCTTGTTTTTGCGCCCTATCTCTCTCACACGTGCAAAGATCTAGGGTTTATAGTGCTACAAAAGGAGGTCCAAGTTGCAGGTCCAAGTTGTAGGAGGACGAGGTGCAGTGTCTTGTAGCTGGAAGGAAGGATACCCTATGTAATGATCCTAAATAGGAAATACAAGTGATAACAGCAAATTTTCTACGCAGCAAAATACAAAAACGAAATATTCATCAAGCACCCACAAAAAAACTGCAAATGAAGAACTTCTTAGCCATTTTATTATATTTTTGCAAGCCAAATACAATAGATAGTGGAATGGTGCACCTGGGCTTGTCTCAATGGACAAGCAAGACCAAACCGAGGTAGGAAAATGGTTGAGCTAAAGGCTACCCAGATGCTGCACCAATCTGCACTGTGCTACCCAGAAAATTGTTGCCCTGTTGAATTTCGAATGGTTGGAAAGTGCACTAAAACCGCTCAAAAATTTATATGCTTTTAACCCCGGACTCAGCCAAAACCCAGAAAAACCCATAAGGTAATTTGGTTGGTTTTGACTTCTGTTTTTTGACCCCCTTGGAGCCTCACCCGAGCTATGGCTACCAAATTCGACGTGCTAGAAACTGCCTGCAAATCCCTCTGCAGACTCCTCCAAAATGTTGGGTTCACCCCTGCTATCCAACTCCTAACTTCCCAGACGAACTGTTAGCCCGGATAAGCTGCTCCCAAACACCACAAAATTCCGCTGAGTGGCCTTTGCGCTGTCCCTCTGCCCCAGAAATGCGAAATGTTGGTATGCTGGCTCAGCTAGCTGAAAGCTCCAGTGAAAATTGCTACCCAATGCTCTACCTCAGCTCCCTAACCTCCCGACAAGAAATGAGATCCCTGCTAGTCTCAAACTCCCTCTGCGTGATTCCTAGTTGCCCAAATATATGCACTCCTCTGTACGTTGCTTACTGATGTGTGTTGTTGCCCCTGAACTCCTGAAAACTCCTGTAGAACAGCCTCCCTAGGGCAGCCACAGATGGTCACTCGAAGTAGAGGTTGAATCTCTCGCTTGAGAGACTCATGGCTAAACAATTGGTAGACTTACTAAACACCAAAGTGAATAGATGAGTATTTGTTTGCAAATGTCAAAGATGAAACCAAAATGAGAGTTGATCTCTCCTTATATCTCCTTGGGCCTCCTTAGCCTCATGTGGGCCCCTCCATCCACCAATTCGATTTCCCTCCAAGCATATCGAATGGCTAGTTCGAATTCCCCATGTGGGTGGCCCCCACATTCCACTAGCTGCCAAATAAAGTCGATTTGGCCCCTAAGTCCCTAAGTAGAAGTGTGGGGCCATCTTCCTAAGTCAAAAATATGCAAAATTGTGTAGCAATACACTGTTACTAATGTTTTTGAGAAGGGACATGACAATCCTCCCTTCCCAAATGTTGCTTGCCCTCAAGCAACCTCAAAATTGGGTGCTCCAATATGTGCTCACCTTCCGAGGTGGCATCCACATCCGACAAGCTCCTCCAGTGCACCAAAAATCGATTGTCCTCAAGCAATGCCTGAGCAAGCATCCTCTCTAACTGTTGCTCCCCATTGTCACTGCAAAATGTGCCAGGGTCCCAGATGTGCCACTAGAATGTGCCTGACCTCTGCACTGTCTTGATATGAAAGAATCCTTCAATACCAGGATCCCAAGCAATCATGTCTAACATCAAGCTCCCCTCGCTCCACTCACTATCCTGCCCGGTGAAAGTACCAGAAGTCCCCTACTCCATCAGCAACTCGCTAAAGCGCAATGGAAGATCTATATAGCCCTGTCAGCCGATGGAATCCCTCTGGCCCTCATCTCTAGTCCCTACATGTGATCACTATATAGGCTCCATATATCGTGAGCTAATCTAATGCATGCAAATCTGTAATGTGCATGCCACTATGTCGTACCAATGATCGCTGGAAGCCAAGTGTGCCAAATAGCTACCCCCTGAATGCAGCTAATAGCAGATGTTTGATGTTTGCGACCGCCTCAATCTTTGCGAATCTGTCCTGCTCCATCCAATCATCACCATTAAGTATGCCACCTACACCCTCGGTAAAGTGCCAATACAATGTTTGAAGCTCGGATACCCACTAGTAAACTGCCTCAGCCATACATAGTATCCCCTGCTCATGCAAGATCCCAACGAGCCCTACTAAAGTAGAGGCACATGTCTTTGTCACTCTATAAGGAATTTACCTGTGAGGTGAACCGCTCCTCCGACAACCTGATGTGACACTACACACCACTATGCACCACCACGCACCTCCGTGCTCCACTGCATATCGTTTTGCACCATTGCGTGCCCCTATACACCCTCAGGTGCCATGGCCTAGAACTTTGTCTATAAGTATCAACCTACATCTTGTCAGTACCAGCGTATCCACCCTCTCATCTCCATACTCTCAGATGAGTGGACCTTACCTCCTATTCCTCCCTGAGAGATCTAACAGGAAAATCTCCTTATGTGCCTGTTGTGGTGTCACTAGGGTGTTTCTCCTCGGTGATCATTGTGCACCATAGATGCATGGAAAATCTACCCCTCCATACAAGGAACTATCATGTGGCCTGCATATGCCACCTCCTCTGACAACCTCCTGCAAGGGTACATTGATCATCCAATGACCCCATACATGGCCAATATGTCAAGAAGACTCATAGGGTCTATTGGATCCCCTGTCAGCCCAACTTGTCACTGGTGTTGTCCAGAACTTTGATGGGAATATGAAAATGGGGGTGAGTCTGATCATCGGATCCACCATCTTGCTGGTACCATGACTAACCCAATCCATGAAGTGATGGGGAGTGCCACCTAGATCCCAATACCCCCTGGGCCTCTAGTTTCCGCGTTGCCTGAATGTGCCTGCTGACTCTCATTCCAACCTATGACCAACTCCATACGCCTCGCCTGCTCCATCGAGCACTAACTCAAAATCTCTCGCCATCCAACCCCAAGGGAAGGATCAGGAGCATAAACCCCCATACACGAAACTAGCCCCCCATCCTGCCAAGGATGCACCCTACGCAACTCATGTCACCTCATCTCACCATCTTGGTCAACACATAAAATATGTCGAGGTGACTCTGCCTCTCCCTCTCCAACGTGTAGTGGTAACCTACCAATGCTACCAGCCTCATCTATGCATGTCTGAGTAGGGTTGCCCCATCGCTCCAATGTGCACTCCAGTTGAACCATTAGGAAACCCAACTATTTCCCAACGCGAGTCAGTTTGGTCAATGACTCAGCACAAGCCGCTCTCATGCCCTCCAACTCCTTGTTCTATTATAAAATGGCCTCTTGCACTGTCATGGCCTTCTTTCTCAATGCTAGAAGGCTAACCCGGAACTGATGAAACTGTGGAGGGTAGTTATCCTCTATAAACTTTGTCACCGCTCTGGACCCCTTCGTCTCTTTTGGTATCTCCTCAACAAAAAGTATGCGTCCAGACACCTCATCAACTCGTTGTGGGTGGCCATCATCTAGAAACTGGGTCATAACACTGGGTACCTCATCAATTGTTGGCATCTCATCAATGGATGGCACTCCGAGTGTATGCTCTATTCTTTCAACCAAGCTGTCAGCTGGAGCTACCAAAGAGATCTCCAACAACGGTGCCTCCTACGCCACACCAAGTATATTGATGTGCCCCTCACCATCCTGTGGGCTCTTAGCATCATGCTCAACCTTCTCCTTGAGCTCGTGATATCTAAAACCCAGTCTCCACCGGCAGAAACGCCCCCTGGTCTCACCCTCTAACTGTCCCTGTCCTACCTGCTCTTTTTGAGGTGATTTGGTGTCCTTTCAGTCAAATTTCTCCACGAGCCTCTATGTGAACCCTGTGTAGGATGTGATATGTGCATGACCCAAAGGGATCAGCCCTCGGTACCACCACTCCATAGCATCTCTATCCAAGTGTAAAGTGGCATGTCTAATAGCGTCTACCTCCCTCATGGGGTTTAGTCGAAAATATGTGTCCAGTTCTTGTACCCATTTTCTGACATAACTCCTAGCTGAGCCATCAAAGTGGGTGAGGGTCATTTTTCCCTCAATGCTACTCACTCTCCCTTGAGCCATGGGTTTGTCTATGGTTCATCCATCATAGTGCATACATAACCAAATCTCGCATATCTTGTTGGCTTCCCCACAACTGGCCAAGGTCATGCTCTGATACCACTGTAATGATCCTAAATAGGAAATACAAGTGATAACGGCAAATATTTTAAGTAGCAAAATACAAAACGAAATATTCATCAAGCACCCACAGAAAAACAGCAAATGAAGAACTTCTTAGCCATTTTATTATATTTCTGCAAGCCAAATACGATAGATAGTCGAATGGTGCACCTAGCTGAGCTGAAGGCTTCCCAGCTGCTACACCAATCTGCACTGTGCCACCCAGAAAACTGTTGCCCTGCTGAATTTCGAATGGCTGGAAAGTGCACTAAAATCCCCCAAAATTTATATGCTTTTAATCGCGAACTCCTTTGCCAAAACCCAGATAAACCCATAAGAGAATTTAGATGGTTTTGACTTCTGTTTTTCGACCCCCTTGAAACCTCACCCCAATTATGGCTACCAAATTCGACCTGCTAGAAACTGCCTGCAAATCCCTCTGCAAACTCCTCCAAAATGTTGGGTTCACCCCTGCTATCCAACTCCTAACTTCCTGGATGAACTCTTGGCCCGGATTAGTTGCTCCCAAACACCACGAAATTTTGTTGAGTGGCCTCTGCGATATCCCTCTACCCAGAAATGTGAATTGATGGTATGCTAGCTCAGCTAGCTGAAAGCTCCAGCAAAAGTACCTACCCAATGCCACTACCTCAGCTCCCTAACCTCCCGACAAGAAATGAGATCCCTGCTAGTCTCAAACTCCCTCTGCGTGATTCCTGGTTGCCTAGATATACGCACTCCCCTCTCCACGCCAGCCACTGATGTGTGTTACTGCCCCAGAACTCCTGAAAACTCCTATAGAACAACCTCCCTAGGGATGGCATGGATGGCCCCCCGAAGTAGAGGTTGAATCTCCCGCTTGAGAGACTCGTGGCTAAAGAGTCGATAGACTTGCTAAATAGCAATGTGAACAAATGAGTGTTTGTTTGCAAATGTCAAAGATGAAACCAAAATGAGAGATGATCTCTCCTTATATCTCCTTGGGCCTCCTTAGCCTCATGGGGGCCCCTCCATCCACCCATTTGATTTCCCTCCAAGCATATCGAATGGCTAGTCCGAATTCCCCATGTGGGTGGCCCCCACATTCCACTAGCTGCCAAATAAAGTTGATTTGGCCCCCAAGTCCCTAAGTCGAAGTGTGGGACCCTCTTCCTAATTCAAAAATGTGCAAAATTGTGTGGCAGTACCCTGTTACTAATGTTTTTGAGAAGGGACATGACACCCTACCTTGACCTCATTAACCTTGGAAAGAGTTGTCTTGCTCTAGGAAGGTCTCAAGAGGAGGTAGAATTAGGGTTTCCATAGAAGTTGCAAGGTTGAAATTGTAGGGTCGAAGTTGCAGGATGAGTTGCAGTATTGAAGCTCTCAGGTTGAAGTTGTAGTTTGAAGTTGGTTGGTGCAGAATCAAGGAAAGACTTGTTGGAGGGTTGACTTGGTACATGTGAAGGACTTGGTCTAGGGTTTGGGTCTTTGTGTCTTATTTTGAAGCAGATTCTATAAGAAGAGAAGAGTTTATCAAGTTCCCCCCTTGGAGGGGTTTTACCCTAGCTGAGAGCCTAATTTTTGTGTCCTCTATTGTTGTTATTTGATTCTTGATATTTGTTTGATGAAAAGATCAAACTAAAGAACATAAGAAGAATAACTAAGTTCACAAGCAAGTATTAAGGTAAAGGAGATAAGATTTAATAGTTGCCACTTTGCATTTTCCAACACTTCGATCACACACAAGACAAGATATATTCTAGGCGTCCAAGAAAAGAAGAAGAAGGACGAAAAAGGACAACTTCATCTCTAGCATTTCTCTCTCTCTGTCCTTGACTTCACACATGTTCCTTTCCGGGCATATTCTAGGCAGTAGTTTCTGGTCAGCAGGACCAAGTGTCTAGGAAGATTCTCGGAGGCCGAATTTCAGCCTAGTCAAATAATAGAGGGTCGAGTTTGTCAAACAGAAGATTGACTTGACAAGAGAGTTGTTTGACTAGGATTGACCATAACAATATTGGTAAATTTGACCATCATATTGACTAGAAAAATTAGGGGTATCTCTTGTTGAACTGAAAAAAATTCTCTAAAGAAAAGGTTGTTGGGTCTTTCCCCCAAGTGGGTTTTCCCAAGGTAAATCTTGTGTTCATTTTATGCATTGTGATCTCTACTGTCCTTTTGCATTTATGGTTGAATTTCTGAAGTGTAATTACTTAATGATAAATTGAAACTGCTAAAAGAATATCTACATCATTAGAAGTAATTATCAGATTTCAAAAATTAGTGCTTGTATCTATTGCACTTGAAAAATCAACAAAGGCACAGGGAGGAAGAAGGCCAAGTGGGAAGAGTAGACACTAAGAGAGGCCCAAGAGTATTTGGTACTCCAAGATATTTAGTTAGACAGAGAAAGGCTCCTCAATGCTATTCTGGGTATATGGCATTGATGAGTGAATTGATTGAGGTTGAGCTTGCCAACATTCAAAAGGTGTCCAAACATCACGTGTGGATGGATGCCATGGTGGAAGAGTATTCTTCCATCATGGAGAACAGTGTTTGGGAGGTTGTGCCGTGACCAATGGGCAAGTCATGGTTTAGCACTAGATGGGCCTACAAGATCAAGCATGTTGCAGATGGCAACATTGAAAAGTTCAAAGCTCATTTTGTGGCTAAGGGCATTTCGCAAAAGGAAGGGATTGATTATGACGAGACCTTCGCTCTAGTAGGCAAATAGTCATCCATCAAGGCTATAATTTCTATAACAGCACAGATTGGTGGGAAGATTCACCAAATGGACGGGAAGACGACCCTCCTAAATGGTATCACTGAGGAAGAGATCTAAATAGAACAGCCAAAGGGTTTCGAGGCGCATGGGAGGTTTTCCCATGTATGCAAGTTGAGGAGAGCATTGTATGGGCTCAAGCAGGCTCCTGGGGCTTGGTATGCAAGGATTGAAAGTTACTTGTAGAGCATGGGCTTCACCAAAAGTGAGGCAAACCCAAATCCGTACTACATTCAGGTGAAGGGTGAACCTCTCATATTGGTGTTGTATGTTAGCACTTGTTTCTCACAAGATCTGAGGAGCTCATAGCTCAATCGAATCTGTCACTAATGTTGATGGAGATCCAAAAGTGTGTGGATGCTCAGTTGCCGAAACCGTCCCACCGCCAATACCATCACTAGCCAAATTCGTCGTCCTGTATCTCGAGTACAAGGTAGGAAGCCCCACCTGGATCCTAATGCCAACCTGGGCCTCCAGTATCCCCAATGTCTAGGAGCTCCTATCAGGCTTCACTCCCGACTATGTCCATCTCCATAAATCCAGACCACTCCACTAGGTACCTGTTACCCACCAATTTGTGAGTGATATCCACAGGACAAAAAAAAATTCTCCAAGATTGTCCTCAGTTGGCAGCTACCAGCACCTTGCAGCGACCAACTAGCTCGTTGTGTCATTTCTCCGCCAAATGAGCCAACCGTGTGGTCCCTCACCCATCTGTCATGATCGTTTGTTTAAAGGTGGGAAGGTATGCCTTCACATTTGGTAATTGGGTGTTGTCGTTTGCTTATCATGGATACTTTTGGGCATGGATTAAAGGGGGGATTTGACGGAAAGAGTGGGCTAGGTCTTTGCTCTTGTCCACTAGACCTCTTTTGGATGTTAACCTTCGACCCTAGTCACATAGAAAATGTTTTACTGACCTTTGGGCTTTCGGGATGGTACTATAAGGGAAACCCTGATTTTGGTTGCATGGTCCCGCTCCCTCATCCATATATACCATTCCCCTTCCACTCATTATAACCCCATTCGTCATTTCTCCCACCTGGGTCCACATACCTCCACTGGATCCACATAGGGTTAGCCTTCCCCCTCCCCTTGCCCACACATTGGGTCGAGCATGGAATGATGCCCCGAAGGTTCATGCAGCTCAAAAGAAAAGTAAAAGCATATTTGGCCACATTCAACAAGATGTACCGCAAATGCAAAATATGGTCGGGACAAACACATTTAGCACGTGGACAAAAGCCAATACATGAGCTCTACCCCATCATGATCGCCATCACCCTAGTTCCTATAGGCCTAGATGAGCCTCCTCTATAATCCAAGAACCCATGATTGTCCCAACCACTGGTGGGCAATGAACCGCCCTACCTTAAAGGAGGTATCCACTGCTATATCTTACACATCATGCTCTTATCCCTTGAGCCCCAAACAGTTAATTATAAAAAAATCAAAAAAGGCCAAAGGCATATAAAGAGGGGTAGAAAAATTAAGGCTGGGGCACCTCATGTACCACGATTACTCCCTCTTATACATTATATACCAAAGTGTAGACTTCCCTTTTACTAGCTACCCTTGTACCCTAGCATGTGTCCCAGGGCTTCCCCTTTCACTCCCTACTCCATTCATCTCTTTATTGCATGCAACCACCCTTTGAATGATGAAACCACCTAATAGGGTACTTGGTTAACCCCATTTAAAGATAGAAACCACCTAATAGGGTACTTGGTTAACCCCTTTTGGAGCTTGGAGACATTGGCACATAACAAAGCCCACTATGGAAGGGCATGCCATTATGAAGTGCCCACCTGTTGTCCATGGTTTGTAAGCACTTCAACTCAATTTCCTTAAATGACTTCTTGTACTGGAAGGCTAGGGGACGCATTGGATCTTATGCAGGATTGCATATGGTCTCCCTATACAGGGTCCTAACCCTCCAGAGGGCTACATTGGCACATGTAGGGTGTGTGTCTCGCCATGGGCCTCCACAGCAGTAGACGTCACTTCATGGATCCCCAGAGATGTTCAGAGATTTCTTGAGATTAACCTATTGGATGAGGAAGATGCACTTGGTTCACCATGCCAATCGGCCCCAGAGTTGTGCCATGCACTTGGCAGATGACCGGGGACTTGTATGTTGGTGTGGCATCACTTACACCATCATCTAAGCCCTTACAGATGGTCTATAGGCATCTTCGATTTACTTGAACCATCATCTGAGCCCTTACAAATGGTCTACAGGCATCTTCGATTTACTTGGAGACCCATGAGGTTACTTATGTGCCCTCACACCTATTGGGAGCACCGTGGGTTTATTATTTGGAGAACAAGGGGCCAACCAATTGTTCACTACTTTTGGAAGTCCTATTCATCATTGTGGCACTTATGGACTTCATTAGGCTTATTAAAAGGCCCAATGACATGTATTATTGATCATTTGACAACTTGAGAGGCTTATTTTGTTGTTTATGAGCTAGATTGATGGGCTTGAGACCAAAAGTTTGTTGTTTTGCACATTATTTTATTTTAGGGGCTAATGTAAGCCCAATTAGCTAACTCATTAGAAGTATATAAATAGAAGTGATGAGGACTCATTTTAGCATCATTGCTTGGATTTGGAACTTGTGTCTCTATAGAGAATTTCGCTATCCTTCTTGTTCGACGAATTTTTGGAGCATGGAATGAATTTTGATGTTTGGATAATTTTCATGTCTTGGAGCTTCTTGATGGCAAGTGTTTTTGGTGATTGGATATATTCTTATACATGTAAAATGTATACATGTATGTACATTTTAATGTTATTCTTTCTTTCGAATTTTGTCGCATACATTATTGCTGGGATTTCGCTATACTAGGGCTTATTTGCTGCATCTCTTATGTGAAGTTGTGGAAATTTTGTTTCTGGATTGTGAAAGCTTCATGTATGGGCCATGTATAATGAATGAATGTTCCTAGGGATGTTTCACTAATGAAATTCATCTTGATAAGCTATCTATCTTGCAAAAGAAGTATAAAGTCTTTGAAGTTGCTTTTGATGTTTCTCTAGTGCCAAGCGAAGTTGTCTTTGAGGCCTCCTTGACCCAGAAAATTCAAAGGTCCATAGTCATAATTCTACCTGACTCCATTTCTCCCCAAAGGATTAGGAACTAGTCCACCTAAAGGTGATAATATTAAACCTTTCTCATCCAACCCCCTCTCCTTCTCTAGGCCTAACCCATTAGGTCTCCTAGGGCATCATTTATCTTGCAAACCACCCATCAAAAAAGTTTGATCTCTTGGCCCCTACTGCGTTGGTTTGTCTCCTAGGTGCCTTCCAATTTTGAAGAAATTCCGACAGTGGGATTTTGAGATATCTCAAGCCCTAGCCTCGAGATTGAATCCTGCCCTTGGTTTCCTTAGGCTAGAAGCCTTATTGGGACCCTCACCTTGTCTTGTATTTAAAATTCTTTCGTTGGTCCTTTTCCCCCTCCAGAAAAGATCAAGCATATCATTGGTTGTTAAACACTACCCCCTTGACCTACCCCCTGGGTCCACTTGGTCTCCTGTGGTCCCCACACCATTAAGGGTAATTCCTCAAGGATCACTGGGAATCCAAGCTTTCACAAGAATTCCAAGGTCTAAGACCCTCCATTATAAGATACATACCTTAAACCTGAACCTTGAAATTCCCCTTAAGCCCTTCCTTGAGAGCTTTAAACCTTGCCTCCAAAGCAAGCAAGACACATATTTGAGCCTCTCTTGTGAATAGGCTTCTCGGATCACCCCTCACCCTATCATTGGTCTATCCATTTAGTGATCCTCATCATAACAGGTCACCTCCCATCGGTGAAAGTTCGTAAAGAGCATGGAGCCTTTGCCGAGGTGATAGTGGGTTATTGCTCCATTTGTTACCCTTAGCCTAATAGTAGCCCTTCAAGGATCCCCTTTTAAAACCCATGCTAGTTTGAGCAGTAACATTTTGGCGTCATTGTCGGGGACACAAAACGTGTGTTTTATTCCCCATACGACATATTGACATATCATTATTGGTGACTCTGTTGGATGAACGAAACCCTAGTTTTTCATTAAACTTTAAAGTTAATGCTTGTAGGGTGAAGCAAGCATCTATCAAGGCACTTTAATTCACCCTGGAAACTCTATTTCAATTCTAATATGCAAGATCATAAAAAATGGACTATAGTAAAAGAGAGATTAATCTTAGTTCTACATTTGCAAAACTCACTGACCAAGACATTCATGAACTACAAAAGAATGGGAATAAATATGCATAATCTTATCAAAAAGTATTGGAAGGTATGGATATGGAACTCATGCTCGGGTTATATAGATCACAACAAGTGTAACTCGACATAATGAGGGATTTCTATGAGGGGGATCCTAGTCACCTCTTTGACCTTGCTCGCCTAACCTATGCTTTGAATATTTAGACTGACCTAATCAATGATAAATGTTATAGTCAACCGCAAAGTCCCACAATGGGTAATCAATTGGATGACATTGAAAGCTCAAGTGAGTGAGGATGATGAGCAAATGTAAGTTATAGAATTGAAAGACAATGGTGATGAGGAGAGGAACATCTCCCCTAATGATGAAGAGTTGGATCCTCTTAAGCCTCCAAATCACGCAAGAAAGAATGGATGAATATAGTAGGTCATTCAAGGGGTTAGTAAGGAAATGTAGTTCTAATGAAGTATTCTTTCGTTTGCACAGATAAGAGGTGAAGCTTCATAAGATGAAATGTGAATATAAAGAAAACCCCACTAATGCTCTCCTCCTAGAAGCATATTGCCAAAATCATGTAACAAATACCTTAGAAGTTGTTCTTCAGGAGAAGGGGGAGGAAGAGACGTCCCACTTGTCAACCAACCAAGATGAAGACACCCTTGAGGATCTGTCTGATGAGAAAGAAGATGAGTCCTTGTTGGGTCCAGATGATGAACGGAATGATTTTGAGAACACGTGTATTGGGAATGATGAGGCCATGGAAAGTAAAGTTGAGGCTGACCTTACCTTTCTTAAGGATATCACTCGTGATGACTTTCCTTTTGAGAACCTTGAGGAAGGTGATCCCATGAGCTCCTTGAAAGATGACATTGGAGATTATTTCCGCATTGAAAAAAAAAAAGAAATGGGAGATTGTTGGGCCTCAATTTGATTGTGCTCCCATTTATGATACTAACAAGGAGGATGAACCTAAGAGTAGCTTTCCCTTTCTCCGAGGCATTACTTGCGATGACATATCCATTGATACCCCTGGGAAGGAGAATTATTATTTTCCCTTGCGTGAAGAAAGACAGTTGGAAATAATTGATTCTCCTTTTAAGGAGAACCCGACCTTTGATGCTTATAATGAGGAAAGCAATAAGGTTCCTACCTACCTTATGATTTCAGGAGTATATTCAAAACACTTTAGCCTCTAAAGTTGGATTTTTAGGATCTTGTTGAAACTTCACCTTCCCCTTTGCCCTTTTCTATTGTTCATCATCTTGAGTCTTCATCGAGTGATTCCCTCACCCCCTATCATATGATCTCAAGTGACCATGAGCCCTTTCCCCCTTCTGAGTATAGTGTCAAGGAAGAGCCCCTCATTGATTACACTTTACATCTTTGGACACACCCTCAGGTTTTTGATCACTCCATGACCTCCCCTCTCCGATGTGACCATCACATTGAGCAACCTATTTGTTGCACTCCTTTCCCTCACCCTTCGTTCCCCTTTCATCACAACCTTGTGACATCTTCAAAGCACAATATTATGAGCAATGATTTTGATAAGAGGTTCTTAAGGATAATCATTCATTCCACCATTTAATACTTAGAGGGAAGGCTCCGCATTTCTAGATTGACTCGAGTTCCTTCTCTTAGGGATTCCTCTTACCTCACATGGAAAATATATTTTCCCACCTCCCGCCTACATCATCCTCCATGTTTTAGGGTTTGCATTCACTTTGGGATTTGTTGCATGAGTAATCATGTAAGTAGGAATATTTATATTGATTTAATGATATGTCACTTGCACTAGCTTTATGATTACACTTAATATTAGCTTCGTTGTATGCATGTTAGGGTAGGTTGTATTGCACGCTCATTTTGCATTAGAACTAATGTCGTATGATAATTCTCATGACCGTTAGTTGCATTTAATCCTAAAAACTACATTTGAAAGATTACTTCTATGAGTCGATTTTACGGGTCTAATCCAAGCATGTGCGATCATGAGATGTTGCAAAAGCATGTTGCTTTGTGTTTTTCATCTATTATATGTGCAGGTAGCAGGTCTACGGTAACCACGACATTGCTACAGTTCTCATGACCTCCCATTCAAGTAGCTTTGTCCACTTTTCCGAGAGATCACGTCCCAGTTGGAGCCAGATGTTACCCACCATTTTGTGGGTGATATCCCTAGGAGAAAAAATTTCTCCAAGATGGTCCTCAGCCGGCAACCAGCAGCTCCTTGAAGCCGCCAACTAGCTTGTTGAGCCATTTTTCCACCACCTAAACCAACCATGTGGCTCCCTCACCCATCTATCATGATCGTATGTTTGAAGGTGGGCCTCCTGAACCTAAAGTTATGCCTTCTCCTTTGGTAATTGAGTGTTGTAGTTTGTTTCTCATGGATACTTATGGGCATGGATTAATGGCGGAATTCGGCGGAAAGAGTGGGCTAGGCTTGTGCTCTTGTCCCCTAGACCTCTTTTGGATGTTAACCTCGGACCCTAGTCCCGTGGGATCTCTTTTATCGACCTTTGTGCTTTAGGGATGGTACTACATGGGAAACCCTGATTTTAGTTGTGTGGTCCCACTGCCTCATCCACATTTATCACTCCCCTTCCACTCATTATAACCCCATTCGTCATTTCTCTCACCTGGGTCCACATTCCTCCACTTGGTCCACATAGGGTTAGCCTTCCCCCTCCCTTTGCCCACACCTTGGATCAGGCCTAGAATTATGCCCCAGAGGTTGATGCAGCTGAAAAGAAAAGTAAAAGCATAATTGGTCACATTCAACAAGAATATGTACCACAAAATGCAAAAGATGGTCAGGACAAACACATTTAGCATGTGGGCAAAAACCAATACATGAGCTCTACCCCATCATCATCGCCATCACCTTGGTTCCTATAGGCCCTAGATCAACCTACTTTATCATTTAGGAACCCATGATTGTCCCAACCCCCGGTGGGCACTGAACTGTCCTACCTTAAAGGGGGTATCCATTGTATATCTTACACATCACGCTCTTATCCCTTGAGCCCGGAGCATTTAATTAAAGAAAAATCAGAAAAGGCAAAAGGCATATAAAGAGGGGTGGAAAAATCAAGGTCGGGGCACCTCATGCACCACGATTGCTCCTTCCTATACATTATATGCCCAAGTGCGGGCTTCCCTTTTACTAGCTACCCTTGTACCCCAAAGTGTGGCCCAAGGCTTCCCCTTTCACTCCCTACTTTGTTCATCTCTTTATCACATGCCACCACCCTTTGAAGTATGTACCTTAGACATATTATCCCTTTTAAAGGTAGATACTAGAAACCACCTAATAGGGTACTTGGTTAACCCCATTTAGAGCTGGGAGACATTACATGCCAAAGCCCACTATGGAAGGGCATGCCATTATGAAGTGCCCATGTTTGTAAGCTCTTTATCTCAATTTCTTTAAATGACCTGTTGTACTGGAAAGCTAGGGGACGCAATGGATCTTATGCAGGATTGTAGATGGTCTCCATTTTGGGTTTGGTCTCCCTATACAAGGTCCTAACCCTCCAAAGGGCTACATTGGCACATGTAGGGTGCGTGTAGACAGTCATGGGCCTCCACAACAATAGACAACACCCCATGGATCCCCAAAGATGTTTAGAGATTGCTCGAAATTCACCTATTAGACGAGGAAGATGCACCTAGTTCACCATGCCCAGTCAGCCCCACAGTTGTACCATGCACTTGGCAGATGACCTAGGACTTGTATGTTGATGTGGCATCACTTACACCATCATCTAAGCCCTTACAGATGGTTTGCAGGCATCTTCGATCTACTTGGAGACCCATGAGGTTACTTGTGTGCCCTCACACCCATTGGGAGCACCACAGGTTTATTATTTGGAGAACAAGGGGCCAACCCCTTGTCCACTACTTTTGAGAGTCATATTCATCATTATGGCAATTATGGACTTCATTAGGCTTCTTAGAAGGCCCAACGACATGTATTATTGATCATTCGACCTCTTGAGAGGCTTATTCTTTTCTTTATGAGATAGTTTGGTGGGCTTGGCACCAAAAGTTTGTTCTTTTGCACATTATTTTATTTTAGGGGCTAATGTAGGCCCAAGTAACTAAATCGAACTCATTAGAAGTATATAAATAGAAGTGATGATGATTCATTTTAGCATCATCACTTGCATTTGAAACTTTTATCTCTTTTGATGTTTTCGCTATCCTTCTTGGAGGACGAATTTTTGGAGCATGGAATGAATTTTGATGTTTAGGTAATTTTCATGTCTTGGAACTTCTTGACGGCAAGTTTTTTTAGATGGTTGGATATATTCTTATACATGTAAAGTACATTTTAATGCTATTCTTTCTTGCAAATTTTGTCACATACATTGTTGTTGGGATTTCACTATACTAGGGCTTCTTTGTTGCATCTCTTATGCGAAGTTACAAAAATTTTATTTCTAGATAGTAAATGTTTCATGTATGGGCCATATATAATAAATGAATGTTCCAAGGGATGTTTCATTGCTGAAGTTCATCTTGATAAGCTATTTATCTTGCAAAACGAAGAATAAAGTTTTTGACATTGCTTTTGTTTTTGCCCTAGTGCCAAGCAAAGTTATCTTTAAGGCCTCCTTAACCTAGAAAATTCAAAGGTCCATACTCATAAATCTACCTGACTCCATTTCTCCCCAAAGGATTAGGCACTGGTCCACCCAAAGCTTATCATCTTAAAGCTTTCTCATCCAACCCCTCTCCTTCTCTAGGCCAATCCCATTAGATCTCCTAGAGCATCATTTATCTTGCAAACCACCCATCAAAAAAGTTTGATCTCTTGGCCCCTACTGCAATGGTCTATCTCCTAAGTGACCTCCAATTTTGAAGAAATTTCGACGGTGGGATTTTGATATATCTCAAGCCCTAGCCTCGAGATTGAATCTTGGCCTTGGTTTCCTTATCCTTAGGCTAGAAGCCTTATTAGGACCCTCACATTCTCTTGCATTAAAAAAAATTCTTTGGTCTCTTTCCCCGTCCAAAATAGGTCAAGCATATCATTGGTTGTTAGACCCTTTGTGCCCTCAACCTCATGCTCAACCTCCTCCTCAGGGTCTTGATATCTAAAGCCAGGTCTCCACCAGCAAAAGCGCCTCCTAGTCTCACCCTCTAACTGTCCATGTCCTGTCTGCTCCTTTTGAGGAGATCTGGTGCCTTGATTCTGTCGACTTTCCCCACATGGTGTAGATGGTTGCACCCCCATGGCCTACGCACCTCTAGTGTCTCTGTTGTAAGGATGAGGATGGATTTGGTCTAACACCTTCCTCAACTGGACCAACCTTGTTAGTTTCTGTAGCATCAGAGGTGTTATAGTCTTGAAACTTTGAGAGGCTAAAACACATGAGTTCTCCATAACCCATAAATCATTTCTGGAAATTCCACCTAGAAGTGTCCCAATTAGATTATTAGTCTATTTTTAATTATTTACTAAGTCTAAACTTAGGAAAAGGGGTTAATTAATCATAATTAATTGAGATACGGTGTGAATCATCTAAAAAATCACATGGATCGACAAGGAATTAATCTAGGCCCCTTGATTAAGTCTTCACCTTGGCCGTTGGAGGTCCTATAGAAGATTATAAGAAGAATTCGATGGGTAGATGGAAAACACACTTGTGAGAACCATAAACAGTTTGATTTCCTTGAAGAGTTTGATTTTCCATAGGGCCAACAATGTTGGAAGAGTTCAAGCTTCAATAAGGAAGCAAAGATAGTGAAGTCGAAGGAAGATTTATAGATCCAATGAGTGCATTGCAGAGAGAGGCCAAAATTTCTCCAGGAGCCTGCGCAGAGGTTTTAGAGGGTAGTTTGATTTGCTAAGGAAGGAAGACGTTTTCAGTTCCAGAGGTCGGGCAAAGGTTCTAGAGGGCTGGAGAAGCATTTTCCCAGTGAGCAGCAAGCAAGACGACTAGACTGGCAGTCAATTCAAGCAGCATGTGTTGAAGGTAGCATAAGGTTGTCGCAAGGCCTGCGCAAGCCAAGTTGGACAACTAGCCTTTCAGAGCTCACACAGTGTCGGGATTACTCGAAATGAGGGTAATTTCCCTCCAAATATTTTTGCTAATATTTTCTCTACAGATAGCCAACATTTGGCATCCAGAATGTACTTAGATAATTTCACTGATACATAATAATAAAAACCCTCAATTGTTGCACCAATTTTCCAAGTTGGGGTTTTCCGAGGACATTTGTCCAAAAATAACTGTGTTAATTTTTATGCGTGTGTGCTAACATATTTCTTAGTTTCTAGCGCTATTATTTTTCGTAGTTTTATTTGTGAAGATTGCAGTGTGATTTATTCAGTATTTGTCGTTGTAAATAAATTGTAAAATTAGAAGAATAATTTCTAATTATTGCAATAGGATTTCAAAGCTTGAAATTTTCACAAACCTCTCATCGTTCTAGCAGATTCCACCCCAAAATTCCTGCATATTGAATCTTCCTTGAGCCATGGGTTTGTCTATGGTTTCACCCATCACTATGCATACATGCCCATATCTACCATGATCTTGCTAGTTGGCCCAGATCATGCTCTGATAATACTATAATATTCCAAATGGAAAAATACCATAGATAACAGAAGCAATGGACTTGCTACATCTACAAAATTCAGAAATGCACAACCATACACATTTGAACACGGAAATATGAGCAAAAACTTTCATTGTATTAATTTTGATAAATATGAGTACAATAGATGAAATCAGAGTAACCTGGGCTGGCTTGCTACTAGAAGCTATGGCAAGAACCCAAGTGTGACTACAATGTTCAAATGTTGGAAAGATCCAGGAAAAACTACGCATGCCCATGAAGAATTGCTTGTTGTTGCTGGAAGGAAAATGGGGGAACATCTCTGAGAGTGCATGAAGTGAGCTGAAACTCTAATGGTGGCCTCCTCACTAGATGCCCGCAAGGCCCAAAAGTATCCCATAACCCCAAGTGGTGGAAATGGTGCCATGGTGAACTGCACCCTCCAACAATTTCTGTTGTTGGCTGTTGGATGAAACTAGGAATCATGCTCTCAGAAGTGCTCAAAAAATTATTCCCTTCAGGCTGGTGTTGTTAGTTTTAGTAACATCGTAGACGTTCTAGTCTCGAAACTTTGTGAAGAGACTAAAACACATGAGTTCTCCATAACCCCGAAATTGTTTAAGGAAATTCCACCTAGAAGTGTCTCAATTAGATTAATAGTCTATTTTTAATTATTTCCTAAGTCTAAACTTAGGAAAAGGGGTTAACTAATGAGAATTAATTGAGATAAGGCGTGAATCATCTAGAAACTCACACAAATCGACAGGAAATTAATTTGGGCCCTTGATTAAGTTCTAATTTTGGTCGTTGGAGGGCCAACAAAGAATTATAAGAAGTCAATGGGTAGATGGAGAATACACTTGTGAGAACCACAGAGAGTTCAATTTCATTGGAGAGTTCGATTTTCCGGAGAGTTAACAGTGCTAGAAGAGTTCGAGCTTCAGTAAGGAAGCAGAGATAGTGAGGGGCAGAGACAGTGAGGCCGGAGGAAGTTCTCCAGATCCGATGAAGTGCACTGCAGAGAAAGGATGGAATTTCTCCAGGAAGCTACGCAGAGGCAGCGCAAGGGCTTCATTGGGCAATTCAATTTGCTGAAGAAGGAATATGTTCTCAGTTCCAGAGGCCAAGATAAGGTTCTAGAGTGTCAGAGAAAAGTTTTCCCTGTCAACAACAGGCAAGAGGGCTTGATTAGCAGATGATTTGGGCAACACGCGTGGCGAGCAGCGCCAAATTTGACGGAGAGCCTACTCAAACCCAGTTGGACAGCTTGCTTTTTAATGGCAGTCAAGTGTCGGGATTACTCAAAGTGAGGGTAATTTCCCTCAAGATATTTTGCCAGTATTTTCTCTGAAGGATAGCCCGTTTTTGGCATCTAGATTGTACTCAGAATTTCTCACAGTTGCATAATAATAATAAAACCCTTGTTGCACCAGTTTTCCCGCATTAGGTTTCTCTGGCGACATTTGTCCAAATATAACTGTGTCAATTTTGATGTGTGTGCTAGACTTTCTCAATTTTCAGCACTATTATTTTCCGCAATTTTATTTGTGAAGGTTGCAGAGTGAATTATTTGGTATTTGTTGTAGCAGATAAATTGTTAAATTAATTAACAATTAGAAAATTAATTTCCAGTTGCTGCAATAAGATTTCAGTATTGAAATTTTCACATGGTATCAGAGTGTGATTGATTAGCCAGGAAGCTCAAAAGCAGAAGAAGAGAATTTTGTTGTTCAGAGGGAGCATCAGGCTTAAATTCTCGGATTTTGTGCAGTGCCTAGCTAGGCAGTGCGAATTACTGGGCAAGGGTTCGATTTTCAGTTGCACGGTGGCAGAAAATTCGATTTGCGCAGATTAGTGATTCCAGCAAGTAGAGGGAGAAACAACAGCTCAGATTTTTGTTGAACAGACTCCTTTGTTAGACGCAGAGTTTCGTAGCAGCAGAATCAATGTCAAGTGGAAGAGAAAAGCACAAACAGAGGAAAAGATTCTCTCAAGGACTTCGAGTCTCAGAAGTTTGATTTTCCAGTTGCAGATTGGCAGTAGCTGAGCGCAGATTTCCTCACTCTGGAAGGGAGTGCGAATAGCAAAACCAGCAACCAAGCAGAGGGAAAGAGGGAGTTTTTGACAGTTTCTAAGATTGCCACAATTGGGCTTAGAGATCAGGATAGGTTGGAGGAAGCCTCCAACTATGTCATCTGGAAGGCTACGATGTCCTTCCTTCTACATGAATATGGCCTGAAGATCTATGAATAAAATGTGGTAGCAGTACCCTAGGATGTCGATCAGCTCAAAGAGTACAAAAGAGAAATGGCAAAGGCGAAGAGGATGATTTTGGACGGATTTTGAGACCATCTAGTCTCACATGTGGCAGAGAAAGGTATGGCCAAGCAGATGTGGGATACTCTTTCTGAGCTATTTCAGAGTTCTTCCAAGCAGCGGAAGATGTTTCTCCAAGAGAAGCTAAAAAGCACAAAGATGCAGACGAGCGAGAGCAAAGATGGCTTCCTCACCAAACTTCAAGAAGTCAAAGATCAGCTAGCAGTGGTCGGGGAAGCAACCCAACCCACAGAGCTTGTACGATTGGCACTGAACAATGTATCAAATGACTGGCAAGTATTTGTCCAAAGTATCTTGGGCAGAGACAACTTTCCTAAGTGGGACATGATGTCGTCTAATCTACAACAGGAGGAGTTGTGGTGGGCTCTAGTTAAGAGTACCATTAGCAGCAGCAGCAGTAAGGGACCGCAGGGTGAGAAGGAAGAGGAAAATGTAGCCCTAGAATCTAAGGGTCCCAATCAGGGGCAGAGGGAAATGAAGAAGAAGAAGGACATGTCAAAGATTAAGTGCTTCAGATGTGGTGAGTTCAACCACTACAGTACTCAGTGTCCTCTCAAGAAGAAGGACAAGCAAAGGAAGCAGGACGAGGCAGCAACACCCGCGGAGATTGATAATTTTTCCTCCAAGTTGGAGGAAAACTTTGCGATGTTTGCAAATATACCTCCAGGAGAGAGGTGGGGCGATTTAGAGCTTTAGTCCCAGAGCAGCACGGACATGGGCAAGGTCCATTGAGGTGTCCTCCTCATGGATCATTACCTTGCTGCAAGGGCCCACAATATTCAATAGCAGGATGGATCAGTGTCAGTGATGCAGCCAAATTCCGAAGTGACGGAGGCAAACTAGTTGCAATCAAGAGCTGAGAAGTGCAGTGCAGTGTTGGCAGCAGAGCAAGTGGCTCAGTAGCAGAGTCAGCAACAGCGCAGATTCCCAGTGGACAATGCAGAGGCTAGTAGCAATCAGGATTTGGGAGATTGACACATCATACTGGACAAAGTTGATTCGGCATTTAGGATGCTTCTCAGTTGCAGTGGTTACAGTTGCAACAGCAACAAATGAGAGGGAGTTGCAGTGCATATGCAGAGTTGGCAGCAATATAGCTGTGTCAGCAACAGCATAAATGCAACATCAAAGTTGCACAGTGGTTGTTAGGCAGTGGCCAGACAGCAGCAGGGTGACAGAGGCTAGTAAAGAAACAAGGTGTTTTGACAGGATGTGCAGCACTAGAGAGAGAACAACTTTCTCACTAAGAGGGAGTGTTAGTTTCTATAGCATCAGAGGTGTTCTAGTCTCGAAACTTTCTGGAGAGACTAAAACACATGAGTTCTCCATAACCAAGAAATCGTTTCTGGAAAATCCACCTTAAGTGTCTCCATTAGATTATTAGCCTATTTTTAATTATTTCTTAAGTCTAAACTTAGCAAAAGGGGTTAATTAATCAAAATTAATTGAGATAAGTTGTGAATCATCTAGAAACTCACACAAATCGACATGAAATTAATCTGGACCATTGATTAACTTCTAATCATGGCCTTTGGAGGTCCAATAGAGGATTATAAGAAGAAGTCGATGGGTAGATGGAGAATACACTTGTGAGAACCATAGAGAGTTCGATTTCCTTGGAGAGTTTGATTTTCCAGAGAGCCAGCAGTGCTAGAAGAGTTCAAGCTTCAGTAGGGAAGCATAGACAATGATATTGGAGGAAGTTCTCCAGATCCAGTGAAGTGCATTGTAGAGAAAGGCCAAAATTTCTCCAGGACGTTCCACAGAGGAAGCGTAGGGGCTTCATTAAGCAGTTCGATATGTTGAGGAAGTAAGATGTTTTCAGTTCCAAAGGTCAGGCAGATGTTCCAAAGTGCCAGAGAAGTGTTTTCCCTGTCAACAGTAGGCAGGACAGCATGATTAGTAGACGATTCCGGCAGCATGTGTGGCAAGAAGCTCCGGGTTGATGCAGAGCCTGTACATTCTCAGTTGGACGGCTTGCTTTTTAGTGGCAGTCAAGTGTCAAGATTGCTCGGAGTGAGGGCAATTTACCTCAAGATATTTTTGCCAGTATTTTCCCTCCAGGATAGCCAATTTTCGACATCCAGATTGTAATCAAAATTTCTCAATGTCATGTAATAATAATAAAACCCTCAACTGCTGCAACGGTTTTCCTGCATTGGATTTTTTCTGGGACATTTTTCCAAAAAAAAACTATGACAATTTTGATGTGTGTGCTAGCATTTCTGAGTTTCCAATGCTATTATTTTCCACAATTTTATTTGTGAAGGTTGCATGGTGAATTAGTTGGTATTTGTTGTAGCAGATAAATTGTTAAATTAATTAACAATTAGAAAAATAATTTCTAGTCGCTGCAATAGGATTTCAATATTGAAATTTTTGCAGGTGCCTCTCCTCAACAAGTCCAACATAACCCAGAAAGGGCTTGGCTCCAACCCAAATCTCCCAAATACCCACAAACTAGTGCGAATTACCCAGTCCCTCCTCTTGTACGCACTGCTAAGAGTTCTAGTCCAATGCTCCCTAATTGCTCCCCAATTTCTCCTCACTTTTTGCCAAAATTTCCTCACCTAATCCCCTTATTACTCCAGCCCCTAAATCCCAATTTCTACTTGTCCTTCAACCTCTACGCAAAGCTGCCAATGAGAGCCCTGCGCAGGCCCAAAAAGACAAATTCGGCTTGTGGAATTGCCCCAGAATTCTGCCCTGCAGCCACCTAAAATCTCTAGCAAATGACAAGTCCAAACACTCCTAAAAGACCCGGGTTCTCCCGACCACTACAGTTACCTCCCCAAGTGGTGTGAGATTTGCAACTGCATCCTCCCACATGCGGGACAGGAGAAACGACTCCTGCAATCGGCTCTATAATGGCTCTGAAAGTGTAATGTATGACTCTCCTAGGGTGGCACTCGAGTTCCACTGAAGAAGAGGTGAGATTCTCGCCTGGAAATCTCGGGTGCTAAACAGCACAATGTTGACTTGGCTAAACAACACAAGCCCCTAAATGATGGCCCTCATCTTCTATTTATGCTTGTTTCCCTCTTTCTCTCCTCATGGGCCCCATTCTCCACTAGTACACCTTCCCTCTCCTTCCTTCTCTCTCCACAAGTGCGTTTTTCCTAAGGGATTGTGAATTCCCTTTGTGTGTGCCCCCCACAACCACCAAAAATTCGATTTTCTCCTTCTCCTAAGTCAAAATACCAAAAATTGTTGCTAATTTCAAAATTATCAAAAATTGTAATATTTCCTAAGTGGCTTAGGAAATTAGGGATATTACAGCATGGAACATGCCTCAAACAATGTGTCTTTACCCCCAAAAACCTCAAAATGTGAAATATTCTTCCAAATACATAGAAGTGCATTGATATATGTGGAAGTGCCTTGATTTGACATATGAATGGGGCTAGGGTTCACATAGTAACCCTCCTAAGGTAGCTCGCCTCTTTAATGTGTTGTTTGCCTTCCAAATGAGCCCTATATTGTCCTAAGTAATCCATGAATGAAGGATACAACCATGCTCAAGCAAAGATCAAACCCTTATGTGCCCTCCAAGACTCTGCATTTGAAACTAATCTTCAAAGGGGACACACTTCCATGCATTGCATGCTGACTTTAGGAACCTTCCTAAGGCAGAAAAATGACCAATAATTTCTCTTGAGGTATGCAAAATGAACAGTGCATTTTCAGGTTGTAACAAGCCGTACGGGCACTTTCATCACTAGATAGTATAAGTCATTGTGTTTAAAATCTAGTTGTCTAAAGTTTTGAATGTTCCCAAATCAAATCTCAACAATTTAATATGACATTAATAGTACTTTACATTTCAATCAGATTACCCTGACTTGTATTATAGAGAAATTTGCTACTAAAAAAGCACCTGGAGGTCCTTCAAAGAGTACCGCTCGAGGTCGATTAGATTCAAATTTGCACCTAGTTCCTTTTGCTATGTTATCATATATCTCTGGTTGTCGTAGAGCCAACAAGACAGTGTCCTCTATTTCCCTGTAAAAATAAATCAATGTAGAACTTAACATACTATGTCGTTATTTTCTTTCTCAATGCCAAAGCAAAGTCATTTAAACTGTTGATAATTCATGTGCAAGAGAACAGATTCATGTTTATTAGAAAGAACAAAGGAGAATTTTGATTCAAGTTTATTCAAATGAGCAAAGGAAAAATTTGTGAACCATGCCAAGCCTCAAGTGAAAATTCTAGAAGCAAGAAATATATACAAGGTGTAAAAACCTTGGGAACACCTCTGAGATATAGTAATGTGTCTGAGAAACATGCTCACAACTCCGTAATATCTAGATTCTAGACGGATAAATTTTCCATTGTTGCTACACCTTAAGCAATATTTAAAACCCTCCACGAGGATTCAATTCATTTAACCACTTTAAGCATAGAAATCTTCCTGATAAATCAAAATTTTGAGAACTATATGACTAGACATATGCCTTAAACTTTATGAAATTAAATAGACCACGAACTCCAATTTAATGTCCCCGTCCACAAACATCATACATTCAAGACCTTATTGCTACCACAAAATTCACTACCAATTGAAAGGATGTTTTTGGCTCCACTCCTATTTTAATTAATATCCATGTAACTGAATTATATCATAGGATGGTTATGTACAATGTGATAGTCTAATGTAGTTAAAAAAATTAAACTTTAAGACTATAAAGCTAAAGAATCCTTACCACTCCATGAGAATAATGTTTGAATTGCATTCCACTATTTTTGAGATTCACAAGAGTTAACAGAATCAATTGAAATTTGAAACCAACCAGTAAACCCTAACTCACGCAATAAAACAAAATAGAACAAAACTAGGGAATCACAACCTCTAGACAGATTAGATGACCAATAACAAGAGCATTGAGGCCGATCATAAGTGTGGTATAGAGATTGTGCACAGATATGATAAAGAAGAAAGACCAAAAAGACCATAACAAAAGAGTGAGCAATAGAGTATAAGTGTTGTTAGGTTAAAGGAATGCATCACTTATATAACAAGATCAGTAGATCAAAATCAAGATGATGTTACAAACGAGAGTTGGGTATGTGTTTATAAACAACTCAAGAGGTATGGAATTTTCCCAAGGGGAGTTATGAAGCCAAAATAGATTGGGTCAACCTTATAAGACCTAAAAATATAATAAATGAGTGTTGACTCAGTTGCCCTAAGACAAACTTAGAAATACACTAATAATGCTTGCAAGATAAGCTCAGACATAGTTAAAAGTGAAGCTTACACCATTCATAACATCCCCCCTTAGCTAAATAGGATGCTATGAAGAAAAATGATGAACAGGAATGAGAGAATGGATTTACAGATAGCCAGCTCAAATATAACTGGGAGTGGTTTTCTGGGTACCCAACTCAAATAGGGTCACACGTAGCCAAACATAGAAATGAGAGTGTGTTTATCTATACCCTACTCAAAGACAAATGAGTTGAAATTTCTGTTAAATTATTCAATTATGAGAAACGTGACATGAACATATATGCTACAAATGATAATGAGAACAAAAAATTCTCAATATCAGAAAGATATCAAAATATCTTCTAAGCTTTTGTTTTCATCAATCACCTTTTTTGCTCATAGTATCCTGCTATATTGTCCCAAGATACCACATCCTTATCAGAGCTTCCATAAGTTGCCTCTAGACCATATATTTTCACTCCCATGCCTTCTAATGCTTCTATAGCATTTCCATTAGAAGGAACATTAGGTCCAGTGTTCTGCCTGTCCCTTTGCTTTGGAGCATCTCTGTGTTTCTTCTGTACAGCTCTCCTTCCATTTGTGTTTCCAGAAGCTATTCTTAATGCACTGATAAGAGCATCAAATTCCTTTACACTGAAAGGGCCCCTTTTCAGAAATTCAATTTCCTGAAAATAACATGTGCACAGTCTAGTTAGCAATTTATCTTTAAGGTTTCTCTTTTTCCTTAGCCATTCTCTACCGTCCTCCAATAAGCTGACTCTCAACAAAACATAAATCTTGAATGTAAAGTATAATTATATTCCATATGAAATTGCCATACTAATGAGATCACTGGATTTTACAATCGACATTTTAAATTTCAAATGACAGGATAATGATGACTAACAGCATTGTTGGAGCCAATAAGTGGCTCAAACACAAGAACACAAATGTTATTTCCATTGGTTGCTCTGTGCCTCAATGGCTCTTGCGGATTATCAGATTTCGGATCTGTCTCAACACCCTTGGGAATAGATTGGTCTGGGTGTATCAGTATTAACTGTCGAGCAACTGCACTGTAACAAAAACAAAAAAACAAATAAAATTGCAAATAAGTTAGAGTTATTGCTCCTCAAACACACATCTATTGAAAAGCCACCTTCTAAGATGTTATCCAAACTTAATGTACTTCAGATCAAATCTACAGCAAAAAGAGACCCAAGAATAATCTTGGGATATATAACTCGTTTGTACCATAAACAAACTACCTTGTATTTTTGTAGCAAACAAAACCATGTAAAATCATTTTGTTTGAGTACCCAGTAAAATCCAATTATTCACATTTAGGATTTATGATTATCATTAATGGTCGAAAGACCTTTAGCATTTCTAAAATAAATATTTTAAAATTATCTCAACTATCTTATCTTAAAGAAGTTAAGTTGGCAAATTGATTATGACTATGAATAAGAACTGTGTGGTTCGAAAATTTGAGAAAGTCACCAGCTTCTCAACATTGAGAACATCTGAAAAACAGTAACAAAATATGTGAGGAACTCCAAAACAACAGCTATTGAAATGTCCATAAGATAATATATACAATTCCTTTTTGGAAATCAGTGAAAATACGTAACATTTATGGTACGATTTGACTTATTTATGAGATGAAGTATGCGTTTTAGATCTAGAAATTCCACCTACAAAATATATCAGGAAATAATTTATTTATTACAGGGCATATATTGGTATGAAATATGTTTAGACCTTGAGGAAGGATACTTTCAACTTTCAAGGATTGATTAAGAAGCAGTAAAAACTTGCAGATTACAATGACACTTTGAAGACGTATTTGCGGAAAAAAAAAAAATACTTTCTGAAAATGTTTATTTAACATGTCCCTGCGTTGCAATGAAAAAATGGTAGCCCCAAGGGTTAGCTCAATTGGTCGAGTACCTGTCGCATAAGCACCTCGCTATGATGGGTCACGGGGTCAATTCTCCTCAACACCCTCAAGGTTAGGCTCCAAAATGATCTGGCAGGACTGATCCCTTCGGGGATCTACCCGAGACCGTTTCCATGGACGTAATGGTCACCAATCTCCAGAGTCCGTCAACCACATTCAAAAAAAGAAACAATGAAGGAATGTTTCAGACAGGGCTCCAAGGGATAACATATGCATTCGTGAGCTAAAATATCCATTAACTGATATCCAAGCATATGCATTCAAATTTTACAGTATATTAGAATAAATGGATCAGTATTAAAGTGTTAATTATTAGCATAAAACAGAAACACACTGTGAATATCATATCATCACATGTTTCTGGAGCAAACAAGCTCAGTAATTGACAGAAGACATAATTTTATTAATACTTGAATGAATGAATGATTGATGTTTATAATTGTGGGAGGCCCTGGCATAAATACAGCCTTGGGTGCTTCTTGGTGAAGATCATGCCCTTTGCCAAATTACTTACTAATTACAGACTTGTTAAATTTTATATAACATTGCCCTCCTCTTGAAAAGATGGTTTGTCCTCAAAGCGTACATAATGATGGGTGCTGTTGACGGAACGCTTTTGTCTCCCAAGAAGCTTCTTCTTCTGGTAAGTCCTTCCACTTGATCAGGTATTCTTTGATTACTAGTGATCGCAACATTTTTTCCGTGACGGAGATAATACCTTTTGGTTCTAGAATGACCCTTCCTTCATCATCTAAGGTCAGAAGTGTTGATTGTGCTCATTGATGTTCACCAAGTGTCTTTTTAAGGCAAGATACATGGAAAATGTCATGAACACGACCTTTATCAAGAAAGCTTAAACTGTATGCCACTTGGCAGATCTTTTTATTGATCTGATACGATCCATAAAACCTTGGTGTCAATTTGTTTTTTTCCCTTTAGTTATAAGGACAACTGCTTGTAAGGCTGAAGTTTAACAAATACCCATTCTCCAACTTCAAATTCTCTATCTGTTTTGTTTCGGTCAGCTTGCTACTTCATACGATTTCTTGCATTATTTAAATTTTCTTTTAGAGTTTGGACGACTTTTTGGGTTTCTTCTAACTAGTCTTTAGCAGTGGGAAGTTTTGTCTCAATGATAGGAAAGTCCTTCCATTTCGGAGGTTCATACCGTACAATGCTTGAAATGGAGTCATTTTCGCTGACGTGTGGTAAGTAGAATTGTACCACCATTCAGAAAGATGTAACCAATGAGCCCACTTATTTTGTTTCTCTGTGGCATAACAACATAGGTAAGTTTCTAAACATTTATTGACAACCTCTATTTGGGCATCTGTTTGAGGATGGTAGTTGAACTCATGTTGAAGTAGGTTCCTATATGTTTGAAAAATTCCTTCCAAAAATTACCCTTGAATTTGGCATCTCTATCGCTCACAATGGCCTTGGGAAATTCATGTAATTTGTAGACATTTTTGCAAAATATCTCAGCGATTTGTTTTGCTGAGTCTGATTTCCTCATTCCAATAAAGTGAGCACACTTGGTGAATCTGTCGACTACTACAAGAATTTTATGCTTACCATCAGACACAAGTAAACCTTCGATAAAGTCCATTGATATTTCCTCACATTTCTGATTTGGGATATTTAAAGGATGAAGTAGTCCAGGTGTCATAGTATTTTTATTTTTATTCCTTTGGCATTTATCGCATTCTGCTACATATTTTTAAATATCACTATTCATTCCCTTCCAAAAGAATGACTGGCATGCATTATAGTAGGTTTTAAAGAATCCCACATGTCCAATTGACAGTGAATCATGCAAATTTTTTAGAATCTTGGATTTAAATTTGGAATTTGAACTCAGATAATTTCTTCCTTTGTACCAAAGAATATTGTTTTTCCATTCAGATTTTGAATTTTGAGGAAGGTTATTGATTATAACACTTGTTCCTGGATCTTTTGCATTTTCAATTTGAATCTCATTAAGCCATTCGAGAACAACAATTGACACTACAAGTAATGATGGTTCTTCGTCTTTCCTACACAGAGCATCAACTACTACGTTATCTTTCCTTTTCTTATGTAATATATCCATGTCAAAGGTAGCGATTTTTTCTATCCATTTTTGTTGTTCTGTAGATAGCGTTTTCTGCTGGAGGAGATGTTGAAGACTATTATGATCTGTTCGTATTAAGAACTTACTTTCCAAGAGATATTGTCTCCATTTGGCTAATGCGTGCATAATAGCAAGCATTTCCTTGTTGTATGTAGACTTGAGATGTTCTTTTTTATTGAGCTTCCTATTCTCAAACGCGATTGGGTGTCCATATTGCATTAGTACTGCTCCTATGCCAAAAACTGAAGCATCACACTCAATTACAAATGGTTTTGAAAAGTCTGGAGTTGCCAATACAAGGGCATTAGACATAACTTCCTTCAAGTCTTCAAAACACTTTTCTGCTTCATCATTCCATCAAAATGAGTTCTTCTTCAGAAGGTTCGTTAGAGGTGCAGTATATGGGCATAGTTTTTAATAAATCTTTGATAATACCTAGTCAATCCTAAGAATCCTCATAGCTTGGAGATAGTCACTGGTTTGGGCCATTCCCTTATAACCTTGATCTTATTAGGATCTACTTTTACTCCTTCCTTGGATATTATATGTTCGAGATACTCTACTTCTTCTTTCCCAAAAGTGCATTTGGACTTCTTGGCATAGAACTGATGTTTTTCTAATACAGTAACAAATGTTGTAGGTGCTCCTTCCATGTTTTACTATAAATTAGAATGTCATCAAAGAGCACTAACACAAACTTCCTTAGATATGGCGAAATAGCTCATTCATAGTAGCTTGGAATGTTGTTGGTACATTGGTTAAACCAAAAGGCATTTCTTTAAGCCCGTAATGACCATCATGTGTTTGGAACGTGGTTTTTGCTATGCCTTCCAAACTTATTTTGATTTGGTAATACCCTGACCTTAAGTCCAATTTTGAAAAGTATTTAGTGGCATGTAGTTCATCCAACATTTCATCGATAAAAGGGATTGGAAACTTGTTTTTAATTGTTATTTTGTTTAGTCCTCGATAATCGACGCAGAATCTGAACAATCCATCTTTCTTTCGAACTAAGACAACTGGAGCATCATAAGGACTTCTACTTTTTGTGATAATACCACATTTTAAAAGATCTTGGACTAATCTTTCAATTTCAGTTTTTTGATGATGTGGATATTGATACGGTTTGATGTTGATGGGATTTGATCCTGATTTGACTTCAATTACATGCTCGATTTCTCTTTTAGGAGGCAACTTCATTGGAAGATCTTGGAATATTTTTCGTGCTGTTGAATTAGCTCTTGGACTTCCGGTGCTTCTTCATTGACCAAATTTGAAGCTAACATTTCTAATTGATGACACTGTACTAAATAAGTTAGTGCTCCCTTCCGAATCATTTTCATCATCTGGGATGATGAAATGTTGGAATTTCTAAGTCCAACCATTAGAAACCCTTCATGTACTTTACTGATTTATTCCTACCTATTGGTTTTGTTAATTAACAAGTTATTTACCATGTAAATACTGGAAATAAATACAATTACATGCTCAACACATTACAAATCATCAACTAAAGAAAACAGAAACAAGCACACAAGTGACACCGTTGTTTTTGGACTAATGTCCCCATAAAAAAACCAATGCGGGAAAACCTATGCAGCTATTTGAGGGTTTGATTTATTAAATAGTTTTAGAATACAATCTGGGTGCCAAATCCAGCTCACCCAACAGGGTAAAATCTCGGCAGAAGTACCTCTCTACTTGGAAGCAGATGTTGCAGCTGAAACCCCAGATAAACACTCCGGCAGCTCCACAGCTCCAATCTGCCCCACGAAACCCCATCGTCAACCTCTAGGGACTGCATCAACTCTCTCTGGCCCAGCGTTAGCCCAGCGTCACTCTAGCTTGGCCTATGTCAGCCTTTGGAGGCACTGCATCAGTCCTTTGGCCCTTTGCGTCACTCACGCTGGCCCTCTGAGACACTGTGCAGCTCCTGGCTACCTCTACATGAGCCCTGGCATCCCTCTCTCCGGCTACTACATTGATCCTCCCGGTGCTATCTCTGCCTCTCTGCTTCTGTATTCACTGCCCCTCAACTGCAACTCTAATCACTCTCTCAACTTTCTCAGCAAAACCAGCCCCAAAAAGTCAAAATCTTGATCTCTTGGTGTGTTCTCCAAGTGACCCTCAAGCCTCCTATACTTTTCTCATCGACAAATCAACGGCCAAGATTTAGTCCCTAATCAACTGCTAAGATTAGATCTGGCTTGATCCATGACTTTTGGACCATTCTAACACAGTGTTATATTAATTCACATTAATATTTTATTTTCCCTAATGTTAGCCTTAGGGACTCCATTAAAAATATTAATTATTGTAATATCTCCCAAACTGTTTAGAATCTGCCCAAACCCTTTCTGGGTATTGGAGATCTAATGTGCCCACCAATTTTCATGGCTAGAGCACATTCGATGCTGCCCCAAATCAACACTCCCTCTTAACGACGACTATGCTCTAGCAATACTCCTCACTGAGTATCACCTTGATCATCCGACATCAATCCCTGTGTTGATGCTAGCCCTGCTGCCTATCATCTGCACTATTGCATCCTATACTGCTACCCATGGCCCTGCCACTGCCACAACTGCATCTATATGGCAACTCCTACATCCGTGTTGCTTCCCATGGCCCTACCACTGCCATTGCTGCATCTGCACTGCAACCCCTCTCATCATGCTGCATCATGCTACCCATAGCACTACCACAGCTAACTGCTGCACTGCAACTCAGTTACTGAGAAGTAAGTAACTGATCTCCCAACTCTGACATCTCCGTCAGGCTAGAACCACTCCCGATGTTGAAGCTCCCTCTTTCACTGACAAGTGCTCCCTCAATGACCTCTGCACTACTACAACTATTCCATGCATCTTACACCGTTGCACACCTCTCTGTGCCACCTTGCACTGGTGCAACACTCCCGGGCTTCTCGCATTATTGCCTCACGTTGTCCTGGGAATCTTGCACTGCAGCTCCCTCTATCGCTCCATCCGCATCTTTCTCTACTAACATCAATCAGTACTGCTACTCCTCTTCGAGGCTCCCGTAGCAAAGTATAATCCAAGAGGTTGGGTACCTCAAGGATCCTGCCCCTCATTCCTGTAGTCCATCTGACTACAGCTCGATGTCTCCCCACTTCCGCTCAAGTGGCATGTGTGCACTCATGGCACAATCATTGTCTGTCTCCACTTCCTTCTCTGCCCTTACCGGAGCAGCCTTGGTCTCAGAAGCCTCTCCCTTGCTCCTCTTCCTTGGACACTGGGTCGCATAATGACCTAGCTACCCACAGTGGAAGCATTTGACCTTGGAGAGGTTCTTCTTCTTCTGTTTCTCCTGCTTTCCCTCATGCTAGGGCAGCGTCAAGCTCCTCCTCCTTCTTGATTTTGAACCCCTTGTCATTGTTGATTTGGGGTAGCATCAGATGTGCTCTAGCCACGAAATTTGGTGGAGAGGTTGGGGCACATGAGATCTCCAATACCCAGAAAGGGTTTGGGCAGATTCTAAACAAATCAAGAGATATTAAAATAATTAATATTTTTAATGGAGTCCCTAAGTCTAAACTTAGGGAAAATAAAATATTAATGTGTATTAATATGAATCTGTGCTAGAAGGGTCAAAAAGACATGGATCAAGCCAGATCTAATCTTAATCATTGATTAGGGACTTAATCTCAGCGATTGAGATGTCAACAGAAAAAGTATAAGAGGAGGCTTGAGGGCCACTTGGAAAACACACTTAGGGAGACCAATCAGTTCAATTTCTGGAGCGGGGTTTGCTGAGAAATTGAACCAATGGTCTAGAGAGCAGTCAGGAGGTAGCAAGTACGGAACAGAGAGACGGGAGATTAGCACAGAAGAGGCAGACGTAGAGCTAGGGGAAGACACGTAGAGGCAACGAAGGCTACGCAGAGCCAGAAGGGCCTGCACCATCCACACAGAGGGTATAGGAGTGACGCAAAAGCCAAGAGAGGTTGCACAAAACCTCAGTAGGCTGACGCAAAGGGTTTCAGGCTGACACGGAGGGTTTCAAGCTGTAGCAGAGGTCAGTAGGGCCTACGCTAGGTTTAGAAAAGCGCTGGAAGTTTGTCTATCTGTGGGTAAGCCAATTTGGCACCCTGTTGTACAAGAAAATTGCTAAATAATAAAATCCTCCCTTGCTGCACCGCTTTTCCCACATTGGGATTTTCCGGGGACATTAGTCCAAAATAACTCTGTCAATGTGTGCATATGTTTGTTTTTGTATTACGGTGTGATATCTGCAACAATATTTACTTTAATGTTTGTTGAAGTAATTTCATGAATAACTTATGATGAAATAAGTAGGAAAAGTAAATCAGTTGCTGCAGTGATAGAATTTTCACATGGTATCAGAGGAAATAATCAAAGACAAAAAGGGAAAATCAGTTATGGTCGAGACCACAATGCAAAGGCGTCCACCTCAGGGGACTCACGCAGATTTTCAGAAGATTGCACAAGAGAGAGAGATTTCAATTTATCTAAGTTGGCTTCCAGGTTGGAAGAAGAAGTGGCATGCATGACTAGTGTTGCATCATCAGAAGTATGGTATATAGAGTGTGGAGCCTCGTGGCATATGACGGGAATCAGGGAGTGTTTCTCAGAATATTGAGAAGAGAAGATGAACTTTCAGATCACCATGGGGAACAAGGCAAAGTGTACTCCAGTAGGAAAGGGTACCATAGTTTTTCAGACAGAATCGGGAGAGCGGTTCTGTGCCACAAATGTGTTGCATGTGCCCAGATTGGGGATGAACTTACTTTCCGTGTCACAACTACAAGGCAAGGGCTATGACGTCTCCTTCATCAAGGAAAAGGTATACGTCAAACACCCAAGCTAGAAAAAGAAAGTGCAGATCGGGATCAAAAGTAATCGGTTGTACAGATTACAACTAGAATCTCCAATGGCACTAATAGGCAGTCATCGGGACAAAGACTTGAATGAACTATGGCACAGAAGGATGGGTCACGTGCACCATGGAGCTTTGAGAATTCTCAAGGGCACTGTAACAGGAGTTCCAGATCTTAGTAAGGAACGAGATGATGTATGCAGGGGATGCGCTCTAGGAAAGTATGTCAAGGCGGCATTTCCTAGGAGCAACCACAGGGCCAAGAGTGTACTAGGATTGATACACTCAGATATCTGCGGACCTATGTCCGTCAAAGCTCTCAGCGGTGCCGAGTATTTCCTTACCTTCATTGATGACCACTCGAGGAAAACTTGGATCTATTTTCTGAAAACCAAGGATGAGGTTTTCTATCGATTCAAGGAGTTCAAGGCTCTAGTGGAGAATCTAACAAGTAAGAAAATAAAAGTCTTGCGCTCAGATAATGGTGAAGAATATGTTGATAAGGACTTCACTGATTATTGCGCTAAGGAGGGCATCAAAAGAGAGTGGACAACTCCCTACAATCCGGAGCAGAATGGGGTGGTAGAAAAGGAAAAACAAGACTATTGTAGAAGCAGTTAAGACCATGTAGTATGATCAGGATATGCCAAAATTCCTGTGGGAAGAAGCATGCAACACAGTTGTCTATGTTCAGAATAGGACTCCTCATCGGACATTGGGCAAGATTACTCCAGAGAAAGTCTTCACTGGGAAGACACCTGAAGTCAGTCATTTCAGGATATCTGGGAGTTTGGCATATTATCGCATACCCGAAGAAAAGAGGAAGAAGTTGGATCAGACTGTAGAAAAGGGGTATCTGGCAAGATATTGCGAGAACGTTAAGGCATACATGATCTATCTTCCAGGGAGCAGGAAGGTAGTAGTACGACGAGATGTAAAGTTCATAGAGGAAAGAGCTTTCAGAAGATCTCGCGAAATGCCTTCCAAGGAGCAGCCGAAAGTGGATTCGTTAGTCATGCCCCTTCAACCAACGGAAGTGAAGAATCCTTCCTCAGATCAAGAAGATTCTCAGGATGAGGAAGACGAGCAAACAGAAGCACCTATTGGCAGAGGAAGAACTAGCAGAGAACTTCGTCAGATTTTGCGTGATGCAGAGAACTTCATCGGAGAGCCAAGGAACAGTAAAAGGGAGTGAAAACAGCCAGACAGGTATCAGGCGTTAGTAGCTCAGGATGGAGAGCCTGCCAGCTTCAAGGAGGCAACTTAGCATCAGGTCTGGCTAAATGCGATGGTGGAGGAGTATAACTCCATAATGGTAAATGATGTCTAGGAGGTGGTGTCAAGACCTCAAGATAGATCTGTGGTAGGTTCACAATGGATCTACAAGATCAAATATGTTGTGGATGACAATATTGAAAAATACAAGGCCAAGTTTGTGGCTAAGTGTAGAAATTTCCCACTATAGATCACCTGGTAATGCAATGTACTAAAGCAAAACACTTGATCTACTTCTACAAACAATTGAGTGGAAGCTTAGTTGAACATGAGCAACATCAAGCATGAACAAATATAACTAAGATAGAGAAGTAATCAACCATAACATAGAAGATATATCACTGGGGAAAGCACCAGCCTAAAACCCCAACTCTGTATTATCATACAAGTAGGAATCTTGTTCAAGTTACAAAAAGAATTAGCTCTCAAGCTATCCTGATCTCTTTGCACTCAAACAATACAGCTCACAGACTCAATAGACATAGAATATATCTTCCTTAAGCCCTCCAAGCCTCCTATTTCCTTGCGCAGTTTTGATTAGGGTCCAATGATATCACATGTGTGAATTGGCCTCATCACACTCACTGTAACCTCAAGTCCAACTGCGCAAACCATAAGGAATAATATTCCTTCTGTATGCAAGGAATATTCACCAAGGCATATCCTAGCAACTGATATTACACTATCCCTCCATCTGATCTCAACTAGGTCTCTGACTGAACTAACATGCATGAGTTATCCATGAGTGAATACTCAGTTATCTGAAATATAGTAGTTACATTTATGCAAGCATAACTAACTGAACTCTTATTAATTTAACAAACTGTTAAATTAATCTAACTAGACTTGACTAAGTTAAAATTAATCTAACTAGACTTGACTAAGTTAAACTAAGTCAACTAATTACAACTCAATATTACAACTCATCCTTATCTCTTTAACTGAAGGTTAAATTCCTCAATTAATGGAGAAACTGTTGCATGTGCTCACATAGACTTCAAGTTTGATTTTCCTTAACTAATTAACTCAAGATGAATTAATTAATTAATTCCCAAACTGTTGTTGATATCAAATTCGAATTTTACTTCCTATGTTTAGTCCAGGGACTGACTAAAATAAGAAGGGATCCCGAAATGCCATTTTTAGAAAAGCTATTTTTAGCACTTTCACTTTTCACCCATTGTAGCTAAGACCTCCAATGGCTGAACTGCTATTTATACCCTGGCTATTTATAGCAGTGCTATTTTTAGCATCTTCTATTTTTAGCATTTCTTGTTGCACATTTTTCAACACTCCCTCTCAACAATAAAAGGATTATCAGTAACCCCAATCCTATCTATGTGGAACTCGAACTTGCACTTTGACAATGCCTTAGTCAAAATATCTGCATCCTGCTCCTCCGTCGAAACATACTGCAACATCATGATCCTCTTGACCACACAGTCCCGTAGATGATGGAAACGGATATCTATATGCTTGGACCTGTCATGAAACACTGGATTCTCAGAGAGTTTTATGCAACTTTGATTATCGCAGTATATCATCGTAGGATCCATCATCTGACCAAACAATCCCACTAGAATCTTCCGCATCCAAATGGCCTCACATGCTGCCTGACTGGCAGCCATGTATTCAACCTCTGCTGAGCTAAGTGCAACTGATCTTTGTTTCTTGATATACCAAGAAACTGCAGCTGAACCAAGGTTGAAGATTCCTCCAGAAGTGCTCATCTGGTCTAATGGACTACCAGCACAATCTGCATCCGTGAAGCCTTGCTGCTTCACTGCCTCTGTCTGCCTGTACCATAATCCATACTGTGTAGTGCCTCTGAGATATCTCAGCACATGCTTCGCTGCCTTCCAAAATAGCTTGGTAGGCTGAACCATAGCTTGACTCAGTTGGTTCACTGCAAAGCATAAGTCGGGTTGTGTGTTCACCAAATACATGGGTGAACCCACCAGTTGCCGATAAACAGTAGTAGCTACTACTTCACCTGAAGTAGCATCCTCCTTCCTCCAGTTCCCAGCTAGAGGAGTCTGCATGGGCTTGCACTTCTCCATGTGAAAGCGCCTAAGTATCTCATTGGCATACTTGCCTTGAGACACAAATACTTCCCCATCTTTCTGCCACACTTCCATGCCTAGAAAGTAGTGCATGAGGCCCATGTCCTTCATCTCGAACTCTCTTGCAAGGTGCTCCTTGCAAGACTATATCAACTACTCATCCCCTGTCAAAATCAGATCATCGACATAAAGTACAATAATCAAAGACTTACCATCTACCATGATGTGGTATAGGTCAGTGTTTTAAAAGTTGGCCAGCTCAAAACCGACTCGGTCGAGTTGGTCCGAGCCGGTAAAAAAATTTGCGACTCGGTCATCGAACTGGTTCGGTCGGCCGAGTCCGTATCAACTCAGCCGGGTCACTTCATGCGGCCAGTGAACGCAATTTTTTTAAATTTTTTTTATGTTTTTTCTAAGTGTGAGGGATTCCGAATGGTTTTATTAATTGGTTTTTTGGTCTTTGGGGTCCATTCCCCTCTCCTAGTATTGATATGCTATTCAAATTCCATGGTAATGTTAAATTCTTAAAGTAAAAGTGACATTCTCCTTAATCTTCATTTTAACATTACCATGAAATGACTCAAGATTTTTGAGAGTGGTTCCGACCTCATTGGATTTCATATGGAGAAAGTAGAATTTTAGATTTCATTCAAAATCTAGCATACTTATCAGTTTTTCAGGCTTTCAGGATTGGGGGATTGCAATGTTTCCATTGAATTTTGTCATGTATTAGGGCATGGAACTTGTATTTAATCAAGAGCATCAATCCCTCTATGTACCTTGATGTTAGTGACATTGGTTGTCGAACTCCTCTGGGATTCGCTCCCAAACCAAGAGCTTCTGAAAATGTCGCTCCCACTCTCGTTTTCGCTCTCGCTCCCCACTTTCGCTCTCGCTCCCAAGTAACACCGAGCCAAATGATGTTGGCAACTCTAGCTGTAACCAATAGTACTGGTCACAGACTTTTGTTGTAGAGGCCATTTATAGCCTCCTTGGTTATGTGTTTTTGTTTTGATCTCTATATCATCATCTTGTATGTATTGGATAGTGCACTGGATGCCATTTTGATATAATGGATATATTCATGAGCCTACTTTGATCATATGTTGTCTTCTATCTATATTTTAATGCTGTGTGTTTGGAAACATGAAGGAAAATCTTTAAAATTATGTGTTTTTATAAAAAAATATATATATATATTTAATGTATTTTTAAATTTTTACAACGACCGAGTCATTGAAATCAAGCCGACAGAGTCGATACCGAGTCGAAGTCGGAGTCGGAGTCAGAGTTTTAAAACATTGGTATAGGTTCGCATCTGCTTCATTATTGGTGAAGCTCAACTCAGTGAAATAGTTGTTGATCCTGGTATACCAAGCACGGGGTGCTTGCTTCAGCCCATGCAGTGCTCGCTTGAGTCGACAAACATACAACTCGCGATCGAAGGTCTCAAATCCTTCAAGCTGCTCAATGCATACCTCTTCCTCAATATTCCCATTGAGGAATGTCATCTTCACATCCATCTGTTGGATCTTCCAACCCATCTGAGCTAATAGAGTTAGCATCGATCTGATAGATGAGTACCTTGCTACGGGAGCAAAGGTCTCATCATAGTCGATCCCCTCAACCTGTGAGAAACCTCGGGCAACAAACCTTGCCTTGTGTTTCTCAACATTGCCATCAGCTGCTTGCTTTACCTTGTAAAGCCATCGGGAACTAACCACTGACTTGTCTGCAGGTCTAGGGACAACATCCCACACACTGTTCCGTATGATAGAATTGTACTCTTCTACCATTGCATCAACCATAGTTTTAAAATTCGGTCGATTTGAAACGGAAACGGCCGAGTTGATCCGTTTCAATGCCCAGAATTGTGACTCGGTGGAGGAAACGGTTTGGGAGGCCGAGTCATGGCTGACTCGGCCAACTCGGTCGTTTCCGTATTGACTTGGCCGAGTCATAACCTGCGGCCTGTAACCCCATCAAAACAGCAATTTGTCATTTTTCTAACGAAATTTTGAAGTGTCTGCTGATTGGTTTGGACTCCAAGGTGTTTTCTAAATTAGTTAAATGCTATTTGGGGTCCATTCCCCTCTCCTAGTATTGATATGCTATTCAAATTTCATGGTAATGTTAAATTCTTAAATTAAAAGTGACATTCTCCTTAATCTTCATTTCATCCTTTTACTTAAATTTTTAACATTACCATGAAATGACTCAGGATGTTTGAGAGTGGCTTCGGCCTCATTGGATTTCATATGGAGAAAGTAGAATTTTAGATTTCATTTAAAATCCAGCAGACTTATCAGTTTTTCAGGATTTCAGGATTGGAGGATTGCAATGTTTCCATTGAATTTTGTCATGTATTAAGGTATGGGACTTGTATTTAATCAAGAGCACCAATCCCTCTATGTACCTTGATGTTAGTGACATTGGTTGTCGAACTCCTCCGGGATTCGCTCCCAAACTAGGAGCTTCTGAAAATGTCGTTCCTGCTCCCGTTTTCGCTCTCGCTCCCCACTTTCGCTCCCGCTCCCAAGTAACACTGAGCCAGATGATGTTGGCAACTCTAGCAGTAGCCAGTAGTACTGGTCACAGAATTTTGTTGTAGAAGCCATTTATAGCCTCCTTGGTTATGTGTTTTTGTTTTGATCTCTATATCATCATCATGTATGTATTGGACAGTGCACTGCGTGCCATTTTGATATAATGGATATATTCATGAGCCTACCTTGATCATATGTTGTCTTCTATCTATATTCTAATGCTGTGTGTTTGGAAACATGAATGAAAATCTTTAAAATTATGTGTTTTTATAAAAAATAAATATTTAATGTATTTTTTACAAAGACCGAGTCATTGAAATCGAGCCAGTCAAGTCGATATCGAGTCGGAGTCGACCCTCGGCCGAGTCGAAGTCGAAGTTTTAAAACATTGGCATCAACCCAGACTGGTTGTTGCACTGCCTCCTGAAAAGAAGAAGGTTCGGTCGCTACACACTCCCCAACCAGGGCCATGTAGCTAGTGTATCTCTGGGAGATCTCCTCTGTCTGCGCTGAGAGGATGGCTGCCCCACATTCTCTCTCGCATCCTGCATCAATCTATCAGCTTCTCGCGAGCGTTTCCGCCCGTCTCTGGAAGACTCTCCAGGAGTGGTGGTCTCCACTACTGAATCCTCTGCATGTGGTTGATCCACATCATCAAGAGGCTCCTCCTCCTTTGGAACTAAAAGTTCCTCATCATTATGCAACTTGAGCTCCCTCTCAAGTGACACTCACATGGCTCTTTGCTTGTCGAACTTCAGATCCTTGCGCACTACAGTCCTCTGACTGGCAGGCAGAAACACACGATAGTTGTGGGGTGTATCTATGTACCCCATAAGTATCCCCAACTCAGCTGTTTGGTCTACTTCTTCCGAGCATCTTTGGTCACATGACAGAAAACTGGTGATCCAAATATACGGAAGTCACTCACATCTAGTCGCTTCCCCGAAAAAGCCTCCATAGGTGTCTTCATCCCCAAAATACAATGACAACCTCTGTTCTGAAGATACAATGTTGTATTGCATGCCTCAGCCCACAGATAAAGTGGTAGGCTTTGGTCATGCAACATCGCTCGAGCTGCTCCCACAATAGATCTGTTCTTCCTTTCGGCCACCCCATTTTGTTGTGTGTTATGAGGTGTCGTCAGTTCCCATTTAATTCCTTCTGCAACACAGAAGTCTTTAAACTGCTGGGAAATATACTCTCCAACCATTGTCGCTACACAAGGCTTTTACTTTCTTCCCAGATTCTTTCTCTGCCGAGGCTTTAAACTCGCAAAACCTCAAGAAGATTTGATCCTTCTTTTGCATAAAGTAGATCCAACATCTATGAGAAAAATGATCAATGAAAATAACATAGTACCTTTGTTTAGCGGTGGACACTGTAAAGAATGGTCCACATACATTTGAGTGAACTCGCTCCAGGATTGCTCTAGCTCTACTATCCCGATCCTGAAAGGAAGCTTTCGCATACTTACCCAGGGTGCGTCCTTTGCATGTGTCTGTTTGCTCCAGTTTTCCCTTGGGTAAGCCAGTAGAAATTTGTTGCATGATCTTTAAGGCCCCGTGATGCAAGTGGCCTAGTCTCCTATGCCATAGCTCACCAACATCTTGGCTTTGCACCACCTCTGCTTTGGAACTCAGTGCAGCACAGTCATCTACCTCCAGCTTGTAGAGATTCTTTACTCGAATCCCTATTCGCTTGGTCTATCCAGTGTTGATATGCCTCAGGAACACTTTTCCTTTACTAAAGACTACATCATAGTCTTTATCTTCTAGCATAGCAACAGACACAAGATTCTTTTTCAAACCTAGTACATATTTTACAGCAGATAGGGTGAGAGGAGCACCCTGCTCCCTCTGAAACACAATTGTACCTTCACTTGAGACACAGTACTTTCCATCATCGCCCATATCGATCCGCATTTGGAGATCCTTCTCCTCCAATGTACTGAAAAGATTCTTGTCACCCGACATGTGGAAAGAAGCTCCACTATCTAGGTACCAAACACATTCAACCATGGACGAAACCATGCATGCAATAAGCAAGAAATCCAACTCAAATTGTGAAGTTAGTGCATCACCATTAGATCCCTTTGAGGAACCCTTCTTGGATTTCTTCTGTGGACAATTCATAACATAATGGCCCACTTCATGATAGTGAAAGCATCGCACATTCGACTTGTCAACCTTCTTCCCACTATGAGAAGATTTGGATTGGGACACCTTCCCTTTCCCTTTCTTAGCTTTACTCGCTCCCAGATCTGTATATCTAAGGCTCTTTCTAGCCAGATCTATCTATTTAGCGAAAATTATAAAAGATGATTAATTAAAAGAATCAGGTACCAGCCCTAAAGATTCTGCAAAAAGAAAATCGTATGATAAGTCTAGGTATTTAGATCATGAAGACTCTTCAGATCTTATGCCTTAGGATTTCGCTGAACTAGCCAAGGACTTCCCGAAACGCCCAATCTTTTAAAGTATGAATGATTTCTGCAAATACTAGATCAAATTGTCAGATCAATAGAGGTATAAAATAGCAATAAAATCTTCGACAATTAGAGATACCTGTTAATTCAATCTAATTAAAATTGCTACCTTAGATCTAGTAAACTAAGCAAGATACCTGTGCAATAGATTACCCCACGAAAGCTATAAATCAACAATTTATAAATAATATTCAACGGAACATTAAAAACAGTGTTACCATAAGACGCAGAAGAGGAACACCACCATCAATGAAAACTCCAAAAACTTTTGCGTTATATTATTCCAAAAATATTACAACAGAGTTTTGAGAGCTAGTACACGATCCAAAATCAGATGATTTGTGAAACAAATGCCCTGTAATTTATAGATTAATTCTCCAACAACTGCTTGGCTTGATCCCTGTCAAAGTAATCTCGACCATTGATAAAGATCTAATTATCTTTTAATCTCCACTGTCGAAATATTTATTTTTTGAGGAATTTTCAAATTTATCTTTTAATTCATTTTTAATTAGCTCAAAATTAATTATTTTGAGTTAATTTCCTCAAAAATTTGACTTTGACTTAACCACCAAGGCCCAAGGGTCCAAAATTTCTTGAAATTTTCAATATTCCATTGGTGGGGGACCTCCAAAAACAAATTTCTTTAGAACCCACGAATTTTTTTATTTTGGAGAATTTATTTTTCCTAAGACTTAAAACTAATTAAATTTTTGGCTTAGGATTTTAATTGTTTCTTCCAGATAATTTAATTAATCGACTCATGAGGGGATTAATAATTTTTTCAACCCTCAAATAATTTAGCCATGGTGCCTAAACATGAGCGACCATGCACTAAAATATTTTTTATATCAAGAGATTACATTTTTAAAACATGAAGGGGGAACACCCGTTTGTTATAAACCCTCGATGATTCACCCAATTCTGCGACTCAAATATGATCTAGTACACCAAGTGATCTATCATAAAATAATTTAGCTAGTTAGTTAAAATTATTCCCAAATCACCGTACAGAGGACTTGACTAGAACGCTAGGACTTACCTAAGATTTTAACGACAAAATCCACCTTAGTTTTGAGGTGAGATTGGAGGGAAAAACTCTGTCGATTATCTATGTTTAGAAACACACATGAATCAGTGAGACGAAAAACCTCCTAGGATAGAAATCATCACCAAAAAAGGTAGGCTTACCTAAGTTATTACATACACAAACGGCCTTCGTAGGATCATTTACATTATAAACATGCAGAATGGGATTACAACTTCTGCAAAATGATGACTGACGATGCCAATGAAATCTAGATGATCTCACTGCTTGATCATGATGTAATCTTTAGGCGAAAATGTACACTGCGATAGGGTAGTTGACACGAAGTGGTCAACAACTTCCATTTGCATGGATGCATCCCTGATTTTTTTGTCATCGTTGTCAATACCATAAATCTCGAAATATTCTTCTACTTTATTGAACCATGCAACATTCCACTTCTCGTTACCGTCAAATTTGGAGAGTTCAAGTTTTTCTCTTTGTTGATATGTCGCAACTGTTGGAGTAAAGAGAGGGTATTGATTTGCAAGCTGCATATTTGAAAATTGATTTCAGAGCTGTATATTTTAAAAATTCGTGTTACTATTTTGTTGATGGGGTATGGATGATGTTTTTGGAGACTCGTGTTTCTCATGTAAGTCTGACGAGTTTGATGAATCCGGAGAAATGAGATGTTGAGTAGCTTCATTATTTTGGGGTATTTGATCGGGTGTAATCTTCAACTTGACACAAATACAGATCAACATCACCATTGCTTGACTATGACTTAGATTCACCGTATTTGAAAGGATTGTGTGATCCCTTTTAAATTCATTATGGTTTTGCTCAAGCTCACTCTATTTTCTTTGATGTATCCTGGAGCGCCTCAATTTGTTTTCCTTGTTCGGTCACCTTAGTCTCAATATCTATCAATCTTTTATTAAAATTTACCATTGTTAATTTTAGATAACAATGGTATGTTCTATGCTTTAGCACAATTTACTTCAATGTTCCTTATCAGCCCAATGACAATTTCCAATTATCTTCAGTAGCAATCACATTAACCTATACACATTGACAGTAAATGTAGATAGAACATAAAAATGTATGCAGAAGACAAGCCCAGACAAGAGCACACAAGATGTGGCGGATACCAAGGACAAACCCCAATGTGGGGAAACTCTTTGATCAAATCTTCTTATTATTCCTCAATAGTTCAGTAGAGAGAAAGAGCGAGTACAAATATCTGAAATACAAGCCCAAAACAGTTTTGTCAAATCAGCAGTCAATGCAGCCCTAACCAAAAAGTCAACAGTGGTCAAAGTTGCTGCAAAACATCTTCCAAGCAGCTCTGTCAACAGCAGAAGAATGCGGCCAGCCAAGGGAATCAAAGTCAACCCAAAACCTGCTCAGTCAACCCAATCAAAGTCTACTATAATTCTGCAAACCAAAAAGTCAATGCAGCAATCAACTCGGTCAAACAGTCCCCAATCTCCTCGAATTTCGTGCCAAAGAATGCGGCCTGAAAAGATCAAAATTATGGCCCAAAAACAGAAGTTATTTCTTGGTCAAAGTGCCCAAGTCAACTTTGGTCAACGCTGCCCTAATCACAGAAATTTCGGCCTCCTAAAATATGTCTTCCTTCTACATGTGCGAAGAAGAGAGAGAGCCTCCACTGTACAAACCAATCAAAAGAGGAAAGAGAAGATGATGTGATGAGATGAGTGAGTGTCCAAATGAGAGAAGGGTCACTACTATTTACACAATTCGTTGAGGGTGAGGAGACACATCCACTGGGCTTCATGACCCTACATTTGACTGAAGCAGACTTTGACAATTTGTCCATAAGAAAGAATAAATTCAAAATTCCAATTCTACTTGTCAAAATGAGATGATCTTTATATCAAAATTGTACCTCTCAGAAAGAGGAAGCCAATGCAATAAGCATCTCCATCATATGAGTTGACCTAAGGTGGAAGTTGGCTCTACTTCTCAATTTTAACAACTATCGACATTGATGAAGACATTGATCGGGTATGAGGTGGAGTATATGCTTATCCAGCGTAACCCTTTTTCTTAACTTGACCCTAAAAAAATTATTTATTTTTTTATTTTTTATTTTTATATATAATAACTAAATAATATTTTTTAATTAAATATATATATATAATAGACTATTTTAAGACAAATATTTTCGGCATAAATAATATATATATATATATATATATAGTTAATATTTATATTACATATTAATTAGTTATAAAAAACTATAAAATAAATTATATAACCAAACTATACACTAAAATGTATATATATGTGACAGAAAACGTTGACGTTTGGTTACGAGCATGCGAATTTGCACGATGTGGACATGGACAAGGTTCGAGCAGGGAGCAGTTCTCGGACTACGACTAGGTGCATGAACAAGTAAGACGGCGGGGAGAATGGATTGTATGGGCAGCGTGACGAGAGCAGAGTATGAGGGCGTGGAGGCAGAGGCATCATATTGATCACAGTTGATTCAGTATTTAGGATGCTTCTCAGTTGCAGTTGTGCAGTTGCAGCAGCAACAGATCAGAGGGAGTTGCAGTGCAGATGCAGTGTTGGCAACAATTCAATAGGGTCAACAGTAGTACAGATGCAACGTATATCAGGGTTGCACAATGGTTGGTGGGCGATAGTAACCAGACATCAGCAGAGTGATAGGAGATGATACAAAGACAAGGTGTTGCAGTAGCACTAGAACACATTCCTCACTAAGAGGGAGTGTTCGTTTTGTAGCATTGGATGTGTTACAAAATTTTGTGGAGAGCCTAGAATACATGAGATCTCCAAAACCCAGAAATTGTTTCTTGAAATTCCTCTTAGAAATGACTTAATTAGATTATTAACCAGTTTTTAAATATTTCCTAAGTCTAAACTTAGGGAATATGGTTAATTAATCAATATTAATTAAGTTAACGCGTGAATGATCTAGAAACTCACACGGATCGACTTCAAGATGATCCTAGCCATCGATTAAGAGTTAATCTTGGTCGTTGCAGTCCCAACAGAGGATTATAAGAAGTCGACGGGCACTTGGAGAAATCACTTGAGAAGTTCGAATTCATGAGTAGATCGGTTTCTAGAATACCAGTAGTTAGTTGCCGAAGAGAGAGCCATTGAGATGAAGCAATGAGAGAGGGGTAGAGACAGTGAAGTTGAAGGAATGTAACACACTCCTCCCACATCTACCCAAGTAACCGGCCAACCAGGTTACACATGTGATGAGAGGCTGCTATGATTGGATTCAACCTCCTATGTGACCTTAAAAAAGAGGAATTGACAGAAACACGTGAAAATTTCTAACCCGAAATTCTATTGCAGCAGCTAATTTATTTCACCTACTTACTCTTCACAATAAATTATTTACGAAATCCCTTCAGCAAATATTAAAATAAATTCTACTGCAGTTATCACATAATTACACAGAGAAAATACATACACAAGAACCAGTGACATCAACACAGTTGTTTATGGACAATTGTCCCCGGAAAAACCCAATGTGGGAAAACCAGCGCAACAGATGAGGGTTTTATTAATCTTCAACAACAATCGCTTTTACAAGGAATGATTTTACAGAGAAACGGAGAGAAAACACTTGACACTCTCCCCTGAAAACTTTCTGACACCTTGGAGACCCTTCCCACTTCTGCATCACTTTTGCGTCACTCTGTGTGCCTCTGCGTCAGGCAGCGTGAGGGGTGCATCTCCCTCTGCTTGTCTTTCAATGTCCCTGCGTTACCTCCTCCTCAGTCACTGACTGTTGTTGATGCCCTCCTCTTCCTCCACCATGCAACTCTCCCTCTGAAATCGATCTCCTTCTCTTTGAGAATCAATTTTGATTGAGATACTGAGTATTTGTCAGTGTCTCCAAATGATCCTCAAGTCTTCTCTTATACTTTTCCTGTTGATGAATCAACAGCCGAAATTAAGTTTCTAATCAAGGGCTAAGATTAAAACAGACTTGATCCTCGTCTGTTAGAAGCTTCTCACCTTTATCTTTATTAATACCCATTAATATTTTATTTTCCTAAGTTTAGACTTAGGAACCCATTAAAATATTAATTATTTTAATAACTCATCATCCGGGTGGAATTTCTCCAAACGATTTCTGGGCCTTGGAGATCTCATGCGCCTTAGCCTCTACACCAAATTTCAAGGCTAGAGCACATCTGATGCTACCCAAAATCAACACAACATACATACCTTCCACATCAACTACAGGACTCCAAGGAACCATCCCAAACACTCAGGTAGCTAGCCGCTGGGTCCCACTGAGGTTTTTGACCACTAGACGCTCCCATGTTATTGGTCTGACAGTGTCCAGGAGGCTCTAGACGCTTTCATGACAAGGCCTGCCAACGAAAAGGGACTATTTTGCTCAGTGTTGTGCCAATGTCCCCGAGATTTGAGCCACTTTTTCAGGCCCAGAACACAAGTCAAGTCACTACCCAGAATTGAATGACACCTTTAGAACAGAAAGATAACAAGGAAACAATAATGCAAATGCAAATACTTGAACAAACCCTTAACCGTACCCCTACTAGCCATGATAGGCATTTCATCAAACATATCACAAATATGTAATCTATAGGTGTAAACAACAGATTTAAGCATAGCGGTCTCATACTTATCTAAGAATCGTTATGAAGCATCGTTCCCTTATATCATTTGCTGCATTATCGTCTATTAGGTCATAGATACATTGTTCATTCATTTACAAGTAAAAACATAATGAGAGCCATACATAGCCATTGTCATAAAACATATACATAACCAGCATAATAGCAACAAAAATACCAAGGAAATCACAACCATATGATCCGCATATAAACCAATATAATACTCATAGAATTACAAGGAGAAATAACCTCATATTGATGATGCAAAATCCAAACTCGGGATAGGACTACCACGTTCCACCCAACCATAGAATGGTTGAGCCAAATCTCACTTCAACCATTCAAACCCGTGCCATATTCCAAGCATGAATGTGGGACTCAAACTAAAAGAACCAATCAAGGCATCCCGAGGCTAAACCACCTCACCCTCATCAATAGAAACCAAACTTTACCGTAATCAATCCCAGATCACTAGGCCAACACAATAAACATGTAATAACAGGCTTTACCATGATCTCCACCTCACTAGGCCAAACAAGCATGGATGCCACCGGATTTCTCCACCTACATTGTGAGGAATTTTCTTGTCTCCTAGTCTCTCAGGCTTTACCACAATCCACACCGGATCACTAGGCCCTAAATCGAGACCCACTGTCCATGCTTTACCGCATATCCCAACGCAGGATTACTAGGCCCAATGAAGAGCAATCCACCCCTTGGCTTTGCCGCATATCCCACCATTCACCGGCAAGGACTCCTAGACCCACCAAGGCACACAATCATGGCTTTACTACAACCCACAGTCTGGCTCAGGGGTTGCTAGGCCAGTGGCTTTACTGTGATCCATAGTGCGGTTCATGGACCACTAAGCCATGTGTTCTATCATTCGAAGATCCACCTCACTCAACTTCGAATCCATCTGACAATCCAGCTCAACCAAAATATGAGAACCCCATCACAGCATAGTTATCCAGCAATGGAAAGTCTAGGCTAAAAACACTGTCACACCTAGCAAAACCATGCCATAACAGCAAAAGAACCACATGCAATACCATGCATGCCAAATCTAGCAAGGAAAATACACATGCAATTACTTCGAATCCATCTGGCAATCCAGCTCAACCAAAATATGAGAACCCCATCACAGCATAGTTATCCAGCAATGGAAAGTCTAGGCTAAAAACACTGTCACACCTAGCAAAACCATGCCATAACAGCAAAAGAACCACATGCAATACCATGCATGCCAAATCTAGCAAGGAAAATACACATGCAATTTGATACTTGCAAAGAATATTGTTGTAGCTACTTGATCCTACTCTTCCTTGCTTGCTACTTCCTTCCACTTGCCTTCTTTGCCTTTCTTGATCCAATGCCAAAATGCTTCAAGAAAATTATAAGTGTCCAAGCGAGAGACAAAGAGAGAATAATGAGAGAGCTCCAAAACTAAACTGACAAAAGGTTACAAACTGATCCTCAGAAGCTTTTTTATCAATTAGGCCTCTATTTTCTTCATTTTCCATTATTTTCCTTCAATTTCCTCCTCACATGCAACCTATGACCTTTCACCTTCCTTTTCTCCTAATTTCCATTATTTTCATAAGTAAATGTGCCAAAATGTCATTTTGTCATTCCAAAGCTTTAGCCATTGCCTTCGCCAATTTCCTTAGCCATAATAAACCAAATGAACACCCACTAGGATGTTTTGCCCAACATTCAACTTGGAATAAGTGTTCCATCAACTGTGGTCATTATTTTTGCATTCATTAACTTTTATTACATGGAACTTCCACCTGGGTTGTTACAAGGAAGGATTCCAGATCCAGTGAATGCATTTGCAGAGAAGCTAACGTTGGGGCAGCGCGGTAACCTCTAGAGGCAAAGTCGATTTGCTGGGAGAGATTGACGTTTTCAATTCCAAAAGCCGGGAAGGAGTCCCAGAGTGTCGAAGAAGTGTTTTTCTGGTCATCAGAAGGTAGAACGACTTCATCAAATTCCAGTCTGATGCTAGACATCCAGCCAGCTACACAGAGCAGTGCAGAGGCTCAAAGGGCCGAAATTCTAAAGGCAAGTTGTGCCAGGAGATTTTCCTGTGGGGTGAGGAAAATTACTCACCAAATTTTGCCAGTATTTCTCTATAGGATTGCCAATTTCGGCATCTAGTTGTACTCAGATTATTTCACTATTGCTTAATAGTTAAAACTCTTAGTTGATGCACCAGTTTTCCCAAGTTGGGTTTTTCCGGGGACATTTTTCCAAAAATAACTATGTTATTTTGTGTGTGTGTGCTAGCATTTCTTCCAACGTTTATTTTTCCGCAGTTTTATTTGTGTAGGTTGCAGTGTGATTTATTCAGTATTTGTTGTAGCAAACAGTAAATAAATTGTTAAATTAAATTAACAATTAGGATGAACTAAAATCGTATCAATTACGATGAGCTTCTAGGATGAAAACCCTTAGGTTTGTTAGTTTTTGAATTTGGTAGCAGCAGACGATTGTTCTAGTCTCAGATGATGTCTAAGAGGCTAAAGAATACAAGATCTCCAAAACCCAGAAAACGTTTCGCGAGAAAAGACTTGGAGATGCCTTAATTAAATTAATTAGCCATAATTAAAGTAATTCCTAAGTCTAACTTAGGAAAAGTGGTTAATTAAAGTTAATTGGTTAAGGAAGTTCAATTTTGCTCTAAAGACTTCCATTGATAAAGTCATGATAATCTTAACCATCAGTTGATATGTAATTGTGGCCGTTGAGACTCCAATGAGAGATTATAAAAAGCAAGTCGAAGGGCTTGGAGATGGCATCAGATATGAGTTGAGTTATTCGTCTACCCAGTTGCAGATATTCAATAAGGGCACAGTTGCAGTTAGGGAAAGCATCAGAGCAAGGGTCTCAACAAAGATATAGGAGCAAGAGTCTAAAGGAATTTTCCTCAGTTTTTCCGGTATCTAAGAGACAGGAATGAGGAGGCCGAATTCATCTGTAGAGGATACCGAATACAACAATGTGAGTTAGCTAGTTTAACCAGTGCGAGTTGTCGAAAGAGCCACATTTTAGTTACCAGTGGTCAGATCAATGTCCCAGAGGCAAAGTGAGTGGGTTTCAGAGGCAGAGAGAGGCTAGACAACTTCCCTGGAGGCATTTCCGGGGCTGTATGAATTTTTTCAGCTAGGCAATACACATTTATGGGCGAGTGAGTGGGCTAAGAGAGGTTAGATCAGTTGTGGAAGGAGACAAGGGTGTCTGCGAGTTTATTTAGCCAGTGGAAGATTGTCGAAGCCTTGCCAATTTGGCAGGGAAATTATTGTACTCTTAAATAGCTGAAGATAATAGTAAGACCCTCATCTATTGAACTAGTTTTCCCTTCAAAGTTTTTTTAGGGAAAATGTCCAAAAATAACGGTGCTATATTTTTTTGTGTGTGTGCATACTTTCTCAGTTCCAATTTTTATATTTCCATGACAATTTTATTGTGAAGAATGGAATAGTGAATTTATTGTTATTTGCCGAATAGTAATTCAAAAGACAAACAAACTGCTAACAATTAGAAAACAAATCTCCAGTTGTTGCATTCAAGGGATTTTCACAGGGTTATTCGGTGAGATTGGAAAAAAGCCCGTCTCATCCCTCGGTGATTTACAGAATTCACAGGTGCATTTATTAGTTCAGCTTTATTCTCGAGGCCCAGTGCAGTATTGTTGTAGATCCCTTGGGAGGCCATCACTTCAGCCATTTCTATGTTCTTTGTATTAGCATGTACTATCTGCTCCGTCTTAATAAAATAAGGCTGAGAATTCCGCATGTATCTCCTGTCTATTCTAAATTGTAGTGTGTGTTTTTTAATTTGCCATTAATTTTATCATAAAAATTTGTGTAATTTGATTAATGAATTTATGGCATAATTTCCTGAAGAAAATCCTGAATATTTGAACGAAATATTAAATCAGGATATTACACTGCTTGATCTCCCAAACAGTTGTAACAAAGATAACAATCCTTTCAGCCCATTCTTTCAGAGGTTTCTTGTCTTGTTGTGTTTATTGTGCAAAGGGAAAGACTACAATTTACTTTATTTCCAAACTAGAAAATGGTAAGAAATTTGAATGTAATGATACATAAAGCATGGGGGAACATTTCTGATCAGAATTAACATGACGACTAATGAACTTAATTACATATTTAGCTTTGTTTACTAATCCAGATATCATTCCAGAAGTATCTCTGTTTATTTGAGCGTTCAGATAAACAGTGTTATGGTCACTTTGATTCTCTGTTCTGTACTCTAATGATCTGAGTATCTTCGCTGGAAGAATTGTCCTCCCAAGAAAATTCTGGCTAGTATGCAAACTTAAGAGGCATTTTGCTCAGTCCTTTTTGCATGTAGATTTGGAAATTGATTCTACTGCATAAATATATTCTCGAAAATAACTGATTTGGATGAGTGCATCAACATATATATATATATATATATATTGTTTGACTTCTAAAAAAAAGAGCATTCCTATTCATGCATATAAACAAACACAGGAGTATCATTCCCGTTACACTGATTCTCTCTAGGATGCAGAACAAGAATATAAGTAAGGAAGCCCCCCTAGAGGTGACTATATTCACCCTAGAGAGCAGGGAGGACAAACGGAGGTGACAGTGGTTTGTCTTCCAAGTCACATTTGGTTCATCTTGAGAAAGCCCTTACATATCCAGCAAGACAAATCAAGCGTCACAAAGGATACCAGGAGTTACATATCATTCTCATCTCTCCTATTATGTATTGCAACATTACATCACTCGATGATATCAAGCAATTATTCTCTCATCTATTGGTGTATTTCCTGCCTATGTTCTTCAGAGTGCAAATCTCACTATAACTTTTTTTCAAAATGTACTCATCACATAGGGATAAAGAATCTCTACAATTATCAAACATCGACATGTTGTTCTCTGATAAAGAAATGCAAATAAGAATTCTTACCTTTAAAAATTATCGATATTTCATCAACCTAAGCTTTCAGGCTAAAACATGAGCATGAAGTGATATCTGCAAATAGATAAAGACCCCAGTATTGGACCTACCTGTCCCATGCATGCAAAATCATTTCTGAGCCACCCCCACTTTCATCGGTCTTCAAGCCCAGGCGTGAAACCACATCCACAATCAAGTGAGAAAGGTCACAGCTAGGAGGTACTTGAAATCTTATTGCAACCTGCAATAACATGAGATCCTTTTCATAACAGGGAACAAATCTGACTCTAAAAATAAGATAAGAGTGAATTAAAACATAAAAAATGCTTTCTTCCACCATGAATTTCGGAAATAAGGGAAACAACAATGATTATCAGAACATGATTTTAACCGTAAGTCAGGCAATGTCAGTACCTATTCAGATTTTCTTGAATTGTGTTTCCTGATGCATCAGGAATAAACAGTTTTGCATATTTAGCAATGTTACATTTATTGTGTCAGCAAATATACTTCCAAGGGTCTGGAATATAACTTATCAGCAATATTGGGGGAAACATCGAAAATTATTGGCAAACTATTACAAATATGAAAAATTCATTTTTTTTCATTTTTTTAAACATCTAAAGCAACAACAATAAACAAACACATCACCACATAAATATGAAAACAAAACTGATATGTAAGATGTATGAGATGCCATCAAGTAACACATCACACGTTGATACTGAAATCTGATTTCTATCCTGAGTCCTAAGTCCTGAAAGGCTGATAAAAAATCACTTCGAAAAATAGTAAACATATCCCATGATTTATCATCATGAATGTTAACCGTCAAAATACCTCGGCTTGTTGAGACATGCATTCAAGCTGAGATCTCGATCAAAGATTTTGAATGGCTGCATGTAAATTACAGCATATTGGTTTGTAAAGAATTCAGTCTCTTTCATGGAGATTGCTAGTAGCAAGAAGGGCGCTATCTTGGAGATGTTATGCACTATTTTTTAGCCCTGTCCTAGCACTTGAACATCCATCAGTCAGTACTCCTACAGGCCTGTTTTCATGCCTAGATCTCCCTTGGTCAAATCTGGATTACTCACACAATAGTTTGTATCAAGGGATAAAGTTATTCCCTAAAGGCTAATCTGTTCTGAAAACTTCAGAGGTGGAGATACCTGAATTCAATGATTTATGCAAGCCATAGAAGACCACCTCATAGTGCCTGTTACAAACCAAAAGTGGGTAACCCAATAGGAGAAAACATTTCTCCTACCTTAGACAGCCAGCCAGCCAGCAGCCCTACACATTGCTGAATGATGATGATATGTCACATTCTTCTTCCATTTGCATGGGTGAGACACCTCTCACCATCTAGCATTTCTCTTGAATGAAGGTGGGCTACCCCTTAGCAGGTACTTTAACCATTTTGCAAACAAGTGCTTTTACTATGTTTTGGGTATTCTATTAAAATTGGCAATTAGTGTCAAACTCCACATGTATCATCTTATTTATGGGAGCTGATATTTTTCCTGGATTCCTCTCTCCGAGAGGTGTAGGATTGATCTAAAGATTATCTGATTCCGATATGTAAAAATGAAGATATGAATTTATTTGTATTATTGACAAATTGTCAAGGTCGGCCAGCAAGCAAAACAGGCATTCAAACCCCCAGCTCATCCTCAACATTGCATATAAAAGGGGGAGACCTTAAGTCATTTCATCATCATCTCATCTTCTCACATCTCTCTCTCCTCACTTGTTTGGGTATGCTAATCTGGGCAGCTATCTCTCACACGTGCGAAAGGAGGATGTGTTGACTTGGGCTAGCATCGGATGTGCTCTAGCCACGAAATTTGGTGGAGAGGTTGGGGCACACGAGATCTCCAATACCCAAAAAGGGTTTGAGTAGATTCTAAACAGATCAAGAGATATTAAAATAATTAATATTTTTCATGGAGTTCCTAAGTCTAAACTTAAGGGAAATAAAATATTATGTGTATTAATATGAATCTGTGTTAAAATGGTCCAAAAGTCATGGATCAAGCTAGATCTAATCCTAGTCGTTGATTAGAGACTTAATCTCAGCCGTTGAGATGTCAACAGAAAAAGTATAAGAGGAGGTTTGAGGGGCACTTGGAAAACACACTAAGGGAGACAAGTCAATTCAATTCATGGAGTTGGGTTTGCTAAGAAATTGAACCAATGGTCTGGAGAGCAGTTAGGAGGCAGCAAGTACGGAACAGAGAGATGGGAGATCAGCACAAAAAATGTAAACGCAAAGCCAGAGGAAGCTAGACAGAGGCAGCAGAGACTGCGCAGATCCAGAAGAGTCTGTGTCATCCACGCAAAGGCTACAAGAGTGACGCAGAAGCCCAGAGAAGTTGCGCAAAGCCTCAGTAGGCTAACGCAGAGGGTTTCAGGCTGACGCAGAGGATTTCAGGTTGTAGCAAAGGTCAGTAGGGCCTACGGTGGGTTTAGAAAAATGTTGGAAGTTCGTCTATCTGTGGGTAAGCCAATTTGGCACCCTATTGTACAAGAAAATTGTTGAATAATAAAATACTCCCATGCAGCAGTACGGAATGAGATGATGTATGCAGGGGATGTGCTCTAGGAAAGTATGCCAAGGCAACATTTCCTAGGAGCAACCACAGGGCCAAGAGTGTACTAGGATTGATACACTCAGATATCTGCAGACCTATGTCCATCAAAGCTCTCAACGGTGCCGAGTATTTCCTTACCTTCATTGATGACCACTCGAGGAAAACTTGGATCTATTTTCTGAAAACCAAGGATGAGGTTTTATGTCGATTCAAGGAGTTCAAGGATCTAGTGAAGAATCTGACAGGTAAAAAAATAAAAGTCTTGCACTTAGCTAATGGTGGAGAATATGTCAATAAGGACTTCACTGATTATTGCGCTAAGGAGGGCATCAAAAGAGAGTGGACAGCTCCTTACAATCCGAAGCAGAATGGGGTGGCAGAAAGGAAAAACAGGACTATTGTAGAAGCAGCTACGGCCATGCTATATGATCAGGATATGCCAAAATTCCTGTGGGCAGAAGCATGCAACAAAGTTGTCTACATTCAGAACAGGACTCCTCATTGGGCATTGGGCAAGATTACTCCAGAAAAAGTCTTCACTGGGAAGACACCTGAAGTCAATCATTTTAGGATATTTGGGAGTTTGGCATATTGTTGCATACCCGAAGAAAAGAGGAAGAAACTGGATTAGATTGCAGAAAAGGGGTATCTAGTAGGATATAGCGAGAACGCTAAGGCATATAGGATCTATCTTCCTGGGAGCAGGAAGGTAGTAGTACGACGAGATGTAAAGTTCATGGAGGACTGAGGTTTCAGAAGATCTCGCGAAATGCCTTCCAAGGAGCAGTCGAAAAAGAATCCATTGGTCATGTCTCTTCAACCAACGGAAGTGAAGAATACTTCCTCAGATCGGGAAGATTCTCAGGATGAGGAAGAGGAGCGAACAGAAGCACCTGTTGGCAGAGGAAGCACCAACAAGGAACTTCGTCAGATTCTGCATGATGCAGAGAACTTCATCGGAGAGCCAAAGAACAGTAAAAGGGAGTGAAAACAGCCAAACAAGTATCAGGCATTTGTAGCTCAGGATGGAGAGCCTGCCAACTTCAAAGAGGCAGCTCAGCACCAGGTCTGGCTAGATGCGATGGTGGAGGAGTATAACTACATAATGGTAAACGATGTCTGGGAGGTGGTGTCAAGGCCTCAAGACAGATCTGTGGTAGGTTAAGATAGATCTACAAGATCAAATATGTTGCGGACGGCAGTATTGGAAAATACAAGGCCAGGTTTGTGGCTAAGGGGTATAATCAAAAGGAAGGAATTGACTATGAGGAAACCTTCGCCCCGGTAGCCAAGTATACATCTATTAGGACCGTGATATCTCTTACAGCCCAAATGGGATGGGAGATCCATCAAATGGATGTCAAGACGACATTTTTGAACGGGGTAATAGAAGAAGAAGTATACATTGAACAACCAGAGGGCTTTGAAACTCATGAGAACAAGTCTCATGTATGCAGACTGAAGAAAGCCTTGTATGGGCTGAAGCAGGCACCAAGAGTGTGGTATGGTCGAATAGATGGCTATTTGCAGAAGATGGGGATTGTCAAGAGTGATGCAAATCTGAATCTCTACTATCTGGTCGTAGAGAGTGAACCACTTATCTTAGTATTATATGTGGATGATATCTTCCTGACAGGATCATCCAGACTCATTGAATACTGCAAGAAGAATCTAGTCACAGAGTTCGATATGAAGGATCTGGGACAAATACATTATTTCCTAAGGTTGGAAGTTTGGCAGCAGAAATGAGAAATCTTCCTTAGGCAAGGAAGGTATGCAGCGTATGCTACAGAAATCCTGAAAAGGTTCAGGATGGGAGACTGTAGACCTATCGCTATGCCAATGCTCACCAATTGGAAGAAGATTGATGCATCAGAACACAAGGATGTTGATCCCACCCTATACCAACAGCGCAATAGGTTCCCTGACGTATCTAGTCAATACCAAGCCAAATATTTGCTACGCTATCAACACCCTCAGTCAGTTCATGGTGGAACCAAAGAGGGCTCACTGGGTAGCAGCCAAGCACGTTCTCGGGTATTTACAAGGAACAGTTGATTATGGGCTCTTGTACACAAGGGGAAGGATATCAGGTTGAGTGGATTTACTGATGCAGATTGGGCAGGAAGTTCAGTGGATCAGAAAGGTACCTCTAGGTACTGTTTCAACATTGGATCAGGAATAACCTCCTGGTGCAGTAGGAAACAGAAGTCTATGGTTCTGAGCTCGTCTGAGGCAAAATATATGGCAGCAAGCACAGCTTCGTGTGAGGCCATATGGCTTAGAAAACTACTGGTAAACCTATTCAGAAGAAATATGGAGGCGACCAGGATCATGGTGATAATCAGAGTTGCATCAAACTCTCCGAAAATCCAGTATCTCATGATAGGTCAAAGCATATTGATATCAAATGTCACTTTGTCAGAGATTGTGTCCAAAAAGGAGCTGTACAATTGAGCTACACTCCTACAAGGGAACAAGTGGCAAAGATCCTCACCAAGGCCCTTGGAAAGTCAAAATTTGACTACTTCAGGGAAAAGATTGGGATGGTAAAGAACCCCTTTCAAAAGTAGTGTGTTAGCAGCATGAATGAAGAAGGAGTTGCAGTGCAGATGCAGTGGTGGGAGAAAGGACCAACAGCAGCACAGATGCAGAGGAAGTTGCAGTGCAGATGCAGTGTTGGGAGAAAGTACCAGCAACAGCACGGATGCAGAGGGAGCTGTCGTATAGATGCAGCAATGGCAGTAGCAGAGTCATGAGTAGCAGTACAGGAGGCAACAGTGCAGAGGATGTTGGGCAGGAAGGCCTAGCATCAGCACAAATACCGATGTCGGATGATCAGAGTAATACTCAGTAAGGAGTATTACTAGAGCACAATCCTCGCTAAGAGGGAGTGTTGATTTGGGGTAGCATCGGATGTGCTCTAGCCATGAAATTTGGTGGAGAGATTGGGGCACATGAGATCTCCAATACCCGGAAAGGGTTTGGGCAGATTCTAAACAAATCAAGAGATATTAAAATAATTAATATTTTTAATGGACTCCCTAAGTCTAAACTTAGGGAAAATAAAATATTAATGTGTATTAATATGAATCTGTGTTAGAATGGTCCAAAAGTCATGGATCAAGCCAAATCTAATCTTAGCCGTTGATTAGGGACTTAATCTCGGCTGTTGAGATGTCAACATAAAAAGTATAAGAGGAGGCTTGAGGGGCACTTGGAGAACACACTGAGGGAGACCAGTCAGTTCAATTTCTACAACAGGGTTTTCTGAGAAATTGAACCAGTGGTCTGGAGAGTAGTTAGGAGGCAGCAACTACGGAATAGAGAGACAGGAGATCAGCACAAGAGAGGCAGACCAGAGCCAGAGGAAGCCAAGCAGAGGCAACAGAGACTGCGCAGATCAAGAAGGGCCTACGTCATCCACGCAGAGGCTACAGGAATGACATAGAAGCACAGAGAGGTTGCACAGTGCCTCAGTAGGCTGATGCAGAGGGTTTCAAGCTGTAGGAGAGGTCAATAGGGCATACGCTGGGTTTAGAAAAGTGCTGGAAGTTTGTCTATTTGTGGGTAAGCCAGTTTCGCACCCTGTTGTACAAGAAAATTGTTGAATAATAAAATCCTCCCTTGGTGCACCGGCTTTCCCACATAGTGTTTTTCCGGGGACATTAGTCCAAAATAACTGTGTCAATGTGTGCATATGTTTGTTTCTGTATTACAGTGTGATATCTGCAACAGTGTTTATTTTAATGTTTGTTGAATTCATTTCATGAATAATTTATGATGAAATAAGTAGGAAAAGTAAATCACTTGCTGCAGTGATAGAATTTTCACAGGATGTTTTTTGTTTGGCTACGTTGACCAGTTTGACCGAATTTCAGACGCTGTTGTTTTGGGCTGCATTGACCAGCATTGACCTTCATTTGACTACGGATTTGGTGAGGTATCTTCTCCTTGGTAGGTTGCAGATATGGGCACTGAAATCAAGGTGATTTGACATCCCATTTGACCAGTGTTGATTGCCCTAGATCTGGCCGCAATGACTTTTGTTGACCAACATTTGACTGGACTTTTTTAGACTGTTTTGGATTGTTTGGGTTTGTTGTTGGACGCCGAAGTTGACTGGGTTTGACCAAGTTGCTTAGAGGAAGAATTCTTCCCTATTTGACCAGCGTTGACTTTTTTGGTTAGGGCTTTTTCTACTGCTGTCATAAATTATCAGATTTGAAAATTTGTACTATCTTTCTCTGCTGAACTATTGAAGAATATAATAAGAATTTATCAAGGGTTTCCCCACATTAGGGTTTGTCCCTGGTTGATGCCACATCTTGTGTCCTCTTGTCTTGGCTTGTCTTCTATTGTTTATGTTTAAGTTCTATCTGCATTTTATTATCATGCTAATGTGATTGCTAAACTGAATATTGATATTGGGCTAATAAAGAAATTGAAGTAAATTGCTCTTAAACATAGAACATACCATTGTTACCTAAAATTAACATGGTATCAGGGCTGAGGTGAAGACAAAGCCCAAGCAAGAGTGAAAGAGCAATCACCAAAGACAGTTGAACAAGGACAAAAGGCTCAATGGGTTCCTCATCCCACTTCCAGGTTGAAGACAAGCTTCGTGAAAAGTATGGCTATTATGGATGGAAGATGCCTCCTGATATGACCTTGGAAGAACAAGAAGTGTTGGATTATGTGAAGGGTAAAAACCTTGAGCCTTCTTCAAATGCACCGACTGCTGCAAAGTCCAAGTACAATAACGCTGAATTCGAAGCGAAGAAGATTATCAGAGATTCCATTGACAAGCGTTTGGTAGCCTACGTCTCCGATGTGAACACCTCCAAGGAAATCTACGACAGGTTGGTCAGCATGTTCAAGGTTAGTGATGCAAAACAAATTCTATTTCTCAAGAATAAGTTGAAAGATATTAAGAAGGGCAAGGACGAGGATATTCAATCCTACTTCTTAAGGATCACTGAGATCAAGAATGATCTACTTTCGATTGGAGAGGTCATTCCTGACAGAGAACCTCCTATCACTACCCTTGGAGGACTCCCACCCGAGTGGTATATATTTAGAACCACTATTCTCAATAATGATCGAATTCAAGGGCTCGAAGAATTGATGTCGAGATGCATTCAAGAAGAAACAAGAATGGTGGAACAAGAAATGCCTTCTAATAGAAGCAACCTCGTTGCTTTCTTTGCTCATGCCAAAAGGAGAAATAATGCAGGGTCTAAAGGTCATTTCAATGGAAAGCCTGGATCTAAGGGTGGAAGGAAGGGAAGGTACTTTGTTTGCAATAAATTTGGCCACTATGCAAGGGAGTGTCCAAATAGAAGGGACACATCACATGATGATGATCAAAATCATTCCAGGGGCAACTTCAACAACAAAAATAAAAGGAATGGCAAAGGAAAAAGGAACACGGGACATCATGGAAATGGTCAACCCTCCAAGAAAGCAAGGAACTCCAGGTATGAAGAATCAAATGTTGTTAACAATAAGCAAAAGGAATACTATCTTATATTGGCCCTCTCCACCAAACTCTTTGTGGAATTTGGCTAATTGATAGTGGTGCCTCAAAACACTTCACCGGACACAAGGAAGCTCTCTCCATTCTGATAGAGAAGGAGACAAACTTGGGGATTATTCTTGGAGACGATGCCACCTATCCCGTGAAGGGAGTAGGGAATGTAACCCTTCAATTGAATCAAGGTAACACGATTCATTTACAAGAGGTTCTATATGTACCTGATCTCAAGAAGAACCTAGTGTCCATTTTGGCAATGGAAGACAAAGGATACAAGGTGGCATTCATCGATGGAAAGGTATGTGTTTGGAAAAGGAATTTTAAAGATGCTTTTACTCTTGGGTTCAGGGTTGACACTTTGTATCAAGTTGGAGGAAGTCCATTGGGAACCATGTCTTGCGACACATCTCTACAATCTGAACTATGGCACTGGAGGTTTGCTCATCTTCATTATAAGGCTCTTCCCGATGTGAGACAGATGGTGAGAGGTATGCCTGAGTTCAAAGTAGAGCATGAAGGTGTATGTCCGAGATGTGCTGAAGGAAAACTTACAAGGGGACCATTCCCCTCAAGTAAGAGCAAGACCACGGATATATTGCAATTAATCCACTCTAACATATCTGGTATGATGCCTGTAAACCCTTTGGGAGGATACTTATATTATCTCACCTTTACAGATGATTATTCTCATAAGACCTGGATCTACTTCTTGAAAAAGAAGGATGAAGTGTTCAACTGGTTTCGTCACTTCAAAGCCATGATCGAAAACCAATCCAAAAAAAGAATCAAGATATTGAGGATTGATTATGGGACTGAGTACGAATCAAATGAATTCCATGATTATTGCAGAGAAGCTGGCATTAAGAGGGAGACTACAACACCATACACTCTTGAGCAGAATGGTGTGGCTGAAAGGAGGAATAGTACTATTGTAGAAGTTGTTCGTGCCATGCTTCATGATCAAGGGCTTTCGAAGTTTCTATGGGCCGAAGCTGTAAATACCGCCGTGTATATTCAAAACCAATGCCCTCATCAAGCATTGGACTCCAAGACTGCCGAAGAAATGTTCACTGGTAAGAAATTCGATGTCTCTCATTTTAGAATTTTTGGAAGTCCCATATATTTTCATGTGCCGAAAGAGAAAAGAAGCAAACTAGGTGCATCAGGGAAGAAAGGAAACTTTGTGGGCTATAGCGAAAATTCTAAGTGCTATAGAATTTATGTGGTTGGTCAAAGAGAAGTTGAGATAAGTCATGATGTCACCTTCAACAAAGATATGGCCCTCGGGAAGATCAACAACCTTCCTATCCCAAGGAAGGACAAAGAAGCTGACACCAGAAAACAAGGTGAAAAAGAGGACGGGACGATGCCTGATGTTGATGAACCTATGGATCCTATTGATCCTCCTCCCCAAGAGCCCTCCTCCTCCAAGAGGAGACCCTCATGGCTTAGGGAGACTCTCGAAGATGCCGAGAGACATATTGCACCAAGGGAGACTTTCCGTGAGAATAAGAAGTCGAACAAGTATCAAGGATACTTAACCCTCATGAGCACTCATTCAAAATGATCCTTCATCATTTGAAGAAGTCGTGAAGCAACAAGTATGGAAGGATGTTATGAATGAAGAATACGAGTCTATTATGAAGAGTGATGTTTGGGATGTGGTCCCTAGGCCCTAAGACAAATCGGTTGTCACCTCTAAGTGGCTCTACAAAATCAAGCATGGAGCAGATGGAAGTGCAGAAAAGTTCAAGCTCACTTTGTTGCTCGAGGCTTCTCTCAAAAGGAAGGTGTAGATTACGATGAGATATTTGCACTTGTTGCCCGATACACCACTAGGCGCTCGATCATAGCCCTTGTTGCCTCGCAAGGATGGAAACTACATCAAGTAGATGTCAAGACCACCTTCTTGCATGCTTCGATCAAAGAGGAAGTCTATGTGGAACAACCTGAGGGGTTTGAGGTTCATGGCCAGGAATCTCATGTATGCAGGTTGAAGAAGGCTCTCTATGGCTTGAAGCAAGCACCGTGGGCTTGGTATGAAAGGATTGATAGCTATCTAATGAACCTAAGATTCACTAGAAGTGAAGTCGCTCTGAACCTTTACTTTAAGGTTAAAGATGATAAACCTCTCATACTAGTACTTTATGTGGATGACCTCTTTCTTACAGGTGCAAACCCTCTCATTCACAAATGTAAGAGATAGTTGGCTTCTAAATTTGAGATGAAGGACCTAGAGCTGATGCACTACTTCCTAGGGTTGGAAGTCTGCCAAAAGCCAGGAGAAATTTTCCTATCTCAAGGAAAATATATTGTGAAGATGTTGGAAAGATTTGGAATGATGGACTACAAGCCTGTGACTACCCCGATGGAACTTAACTTCAAGAAGTTATGTGGTTGTGCTCTCGGACCTGAATTGGGAAATGCCTCTGAGTATCGTCCACTCATAGGAGAGTTGATGTTCTTGGTGAACTCCTATCTGGACATATGTTTTGCAGGTAGTACGTTGAGCCAATATATGGTTGAGCCTCATCATATGCATTGGATTGGTGCCAACAATCTTTTGAGATATCTTTGGGGCACAATCACTCATGGACTAAGATACACAGCCAGAGATGTGAGGTTGCATGATTATTTTGATGTTGATTAGGTTGGCAATGTGGTGGATCGCAAGAGCACTTCTAGATGTTGTTTTTCTTTGGGTTCTGCTTCGATATCCTGGATGAGTAGGAAGCAGAAATCGGTTGCCTTGAGCACCACTCAGGTCGAATACATAGCTACTAGTATGGCCTCCTGTGAAGTTGTCTAGTTGAGGAAGCTCTTTAGTGCGTTGTTTGGACATGTGTTGGATAACATCGTGATCCTCTGCAACAACCAGAGTGGGATCCAATTATCAGAGAATCTCGTATTCTGTGATTGCTCCAAGCATATAGATATCAGATGCCACTTTATCTAGGATATGGTACAACGAGGAGCAATAAGGCTCCATCACATTGGGGTTGATGATCAAGTCGATGATATTCTGACAAAGCCCCTGGGGAAGGTCAAGTTCTTGACCTTCCGAGAACGACTTGGAGTCATCGAGAGACCCTCTTATGAGGGTCCTATATGATATGGGCATTGAGCTCTGGGAGCTTCGGGGAGCTTGGGGTACTTCTTGGAGCAATGAGCAACCATAGGGTGAGTGGTTCAGCCTTCCCCTAGTGGTTTTTTGTGTACAGGGTGAGTGGTTCAACCTTCCCCTATGATACCCCGTAGCGACATGTAGGCATGATGAGTGGTTCATCCTTCTCCTACTGAGACATCCTACCCATGCAATCTGGCACTCATGGGAAGTACCTCTGATTTGGCTAATGAGTAGGGAAATGAGGATAGGGACCATAGTACTACTGAGGGAGGCATCATGTACCACTGTACTCCCTATTCTAGGATGACCGATATTGATATGGGATCATTTGGAACTGACTTCGGGTCAGTAAGAGTGGTATGACACACTCTCTTTTGATTGGAACTGACTTCGGGTCAGTAAAAGTGGTATGAGACACTCTCTTTTATCTGGGACTAACTTCGGGTCAATAAAGAATGGTATGATAGATTCTAGATCACTTCTTCTTCTTCATAGTTCAGCAGAGCAGTGCATTGATGGCAGAGATAGTACCGACTGGTAGATGGATTAGCAGATGGAGTTCTCCCTAGTTGAGAGGGAGTGTTAAAATTGGCAACTAGGCCCAAACTCCACATGGGTCATCTTATTTATGGTAGCTAATATTTTCTTGGATTCCTCTCTCCGAGAGGTGTAGGATTGATCTAAAGATCATCCAATTCCGATATGTAAAAATGAAGATATGAATTTATTTGTATTATTGACAAATTGTCAAGGTCGGCCAGCAAGCAAAACAGAGATTCAAACCCCCAGCGCATCCTCAACGTTGCATATAAAAGGAGGAGACCTTAAGTCATTTCATCATCATCTCATCTTCTCACATCTCTCTCTCCTCACTTGTTTGGGCATGCTAATCTGGGTAGCTATCTCTCACACGTGCGAAAGGAGGACGTTTTCTGTTTGGTTGCGTTGACTAGTTTGACCGAATTTCAAAGGTTGTTATTTTGGGCTGCGTTGACCAGCGTTGACCTTCATTTGACTACGGATTTGGTGAGGTATCTTCTCCTTGGCAGGTCACAGATCTAGGCATTGAAATCGAGGTGATTTGACCTCCCATTTGACCAGCGTTGACTGCCCTAGATCTGGCCACAGTTTGGCTAGCATTTGACTGGACATTTTCAGACTATTTGGGTTTGTTGTTGGAGGCGGAAGTTGACTAGGTTTGACCAAGATGCTTAGAGGAAGAATTTTTTCCTGTTTGACCAGCATTGAATTTTCTAGTTAGGGCTTTTTCTGTTGCTGTCATAAATTATCAAATTTGTAAATTTGTACCATCTCTCTCTACTGAACTGTTGAAGAATATAAGAAGAATTGATCAAGGATTTCCCCACATTGGGGTTTGTCCCTGGCTAGTGCCACATCTTGTGTCCTCTTGTCTCGGCTTGCCTTCTACTGTTTATGTTTATGTTCTATTTGCATTTTACTATCATGCTAATGTGATTTCTAAACTGAATATTGATATTGGGCTAATAAAGAAATTGAAGTAAATTGCTCTTAAGCATAGAACATACCATTGTTACCTAAAATTAACATATTCTAACATTGATAAGGGGTTGATCTAGATAATTGACCGATCTTGACTATAAACTTGTTCTCTCACCTTACCAGGGGGGTTTAGTCTTTAGACCTAGTCTAGTGGGACCTCCTTTAAGGCCTTAGGGTATTAGGAGGGGCATTACTTGGGAAACTTTGATTGAAGTAGCATGTCCATAACCATTCCATACTTAAAATCTTCCATCATTCCCTTGATACCATATCTATCCTTCAGGTTAAGTGTCATGGTTCATTGAGATTTGGCACTCATACATTCACATCCTTGAGTAGGGACGAAAAACTTTGCCCTGGAGGTTGATGCAGCTACAAGAAAGATAAAAGCATAAGATGGCCACAAAAAATAAAGGGAAAAGCTAGAATGTGAAAGATGGTTGGGACATAATTAGCGTGTGGACAAAAGCCTAGCATGAGCTCTACCCCGCTCATTAGCCATCACCTCGTTCCTGCGCATTTGATGCTCCATCTCATCATAAGGAACCCTAGCATGTCCCAAACCTAATGAGCAAGAAACCAACTCATCATTAAGGGGTAATAAATACTATATCATAAAAAACAAACTTTGACTCTTGAGCTATGCTCCATATAAATGCATTATCAAAAAGAACTAAAAGGCGTATCAGAGAGGTGGAAAAAGCAGGGCAAGGAAAGGGGTAACTCATGCCTCCACAATTGCTCCCTCCATTACATCTATACATTCAGGATATGGACCTCCATCCATTGGTCCCCTAACCATGGCATTTAGGCATGAAGTCATTCCCCTTCGCTGCCACCTATAGTCATTAACACTTATGAATCTAAGGGTTGTCCTTGGAAATGTCACCTCACCTTAGAGGATGGAAGCACCTAATAGGGTCGATTACCTAGCCACCTCTACAAAGGTAGGGAACACTTTTACAAGACTTGGTCTAGTTAGATATTTGAAGGTGATACTAGTTTAAGTATTACTATGCCCTTAACAATTAAGTACGGTCCGCTATGAGGTGTCTATGGCCATTGCCTCGTCTTCTTCTAGAAATTTCACCCCCAGTTTGATTAATACCCTTTAATTATTTTAATTTCCTATGTTTAGACTTAGCCACCCATTAAAAGTAATTAATTATTTTAATAAAACCTTCTCTGGGTGGAATTTCCCAAAACGATTTCTGAGTATTCTAGAATACATGTATCCAAGCCTCCCTACAAATTTTAAGACTTAAAGCACCTCCGATGCTACCAGAAATCAACACTCCCTCTTAGCGAGTAATGTGCTCTAGTAATGCAACCTGTTGAAGCATCACTCTAACTATGTAACATCTCCCTCTACATTGTTGATGTCTGACATCACTACCCATCAACTATTGTGCAAATGTTGCATTTATACTATTACTGACCCTGCCACTGCCAACACTGCATCTATACTGCAACCCTTGTAAATGATACATCTGTGTTGCTGCTAGCCCTGCCACTGCCAATGCTTCATCTGCACTGCAACCTTCTCTAACTGTTGTTGCTACTGCATCAGCAACGGAAAAGCATCCAAAATTACTAAACAGGTGTTCAGTATGATGCATCTGTTCTTCGAGTTCTGACTTCTGTTAGTCTCTGCATTACCACTGAAGCCACTGCGTTGCTACTAACTCTGCTCTATGCCAACTACATTGTTGCCAACACTAGCTCTGCACTACTCAAATTCTGGCGCTCCTAGCCACTGCAACTGTCACTCCAACACTCCTTTGCATCAATTGACCTGGTACATCATGCTACTTCTGATATGGGCTCCCATAGCAAGGTATTGATCTAAGAGGTGGACTCCTCAAGGATTTTGGCCATCTATAGTTCTTTCGAACTACAATACTAGATCACCCCACCTCTCCCCTGGAGGTATCTGAGCAATCATGGCAAACTCCTCTTCCTCAATCTTTGTGGTTGTAGCCTACAAATCATGTTTCGCATCCTCGTCTTTCTTCTTGAGAGGACACTGCGTAGCGTAGTGACCAAGTTTACCACACTGAAAACATTTGATCTTTGAGATATCCTTCTTTCTGTGCTACTCCTACTGCCCCTTTGATGCAAGGATTGCACTCTATTCCTCCCCCTTGGGCTTCATCCCACTATTGCTACTGCCATCAAGTTTGCACTTGACTAAGTCTCACCTCATCTCCTCCTGCTGAAGAGCGGCCCACATTCCTTTCCAATCCAGTGATTTCTCTCTGCCCAAGATACTTTAGACAAACACTTGCCATTCTTCAGAAACTGAGTTCAGGGCCAACCTCACCATTTTTGTAGGTTGAGGAGTTGATCCTACAGCTGCCAACTGATCTCGGACTTCCTGAAGCTTTGATAGGAGCATATCAATGTCTTCCCCTTTCTCCATCCTAGTTGATCTCAGCTTCTCCTCCAAGTAAATCTTTCGTTGCTCGGAAGATCCTTGATATAGCATAGCCAAGGCATCCCACATCTCTTTGGTTGTCCCTTTGCCAGCAATGTGACATTCAATGTGATCCCTCACTCCATCGAGGATCAACGGGAACATCTACCACACTATCAACGTACATCTTGAGATCATGCTCATCCAGAAGGCATGAGATCCTAGCCTTCCAGATCACATAGTTGGATGCTCCATCCAATCGATCTTGATCTCTCAGCTCGTTTGTTGCCCCATCTCTGCCAACAAAAATCTCGAACTACCTCCTCTCTCCTCTTCTCAGCAAATGAGAATTTGAACTTCTTGGCTGGAAGTCCTCTGAGGAAGAATTCCATCAAAATAGAGTCTCCTCTCTTCTGATGTTTTTCTGCCCCAGCAACTGCTGCAGAAAACTGCATCTCACCAGAAACTGCTCTGGGCTAAAGCTTCTACTGCGTTGCTTCCTCTACTGCTAACAAATTTTGATTTGGCAATCTTACCTCTCTGCCGACTCACTCAGAGAGAGATCTTCACAAAAATCTTGCCCTCCTGGCTTGAATTGTGCAATCCCTCTGGGGATTCGATTTGCTGCCTACGCAACACTTCGACCTCCCTCCTCCTCTTCAGCGCTGGCTCTTCCGGTCTGCTCCCTTGCTTCACCTGCACTCTAATACCATGTGAAAATTTGGAAGACCCAAATTTCTACTAGAGCAACTGATTAAGTTTCTTCTATTTGTCAAATAACTGAACAAATTATTTACTGTGTTCTAGAGTAAATATCGAAACCAATACACTACAGCCTCCACTAATTAAATTAATATGCAAAAACAAGAATCTGAGCAAGAAAGAAATAACACACAAGTGACACTGTTATTTTTGGACCAATGTGGGAAAATCGATGCAACAGTTGAGGGTTTGTATTATTAAGTAGTAATTTCTGAATACAATCTTTGGATGCCTTGTTGGCTATCTAATATAGAAAATCTGACTAACGGAGAGATGAGTGAGATATACCTCACACTATCACTGGTGATCCAGTCAATGTTTTAAAACTCCGACTCCGACACCGACTCGGCCGTGGGTCAACTCTGACTCGGTATCGACTCAACCGGCTCGATTTCAATGACTCGGTCGTTGTAAAAAATACATTAGATATTTATTTTTTTATTAAAAATCATAATTTTAAAGATTTTCATTCATTGATGATGTAAGTTAGGTCTAATAAGATAAAAGCCACATCTAAGAGCCAATTGAGAGACCTGTACAAGTTGCAAATCAAATAACAATCTGACCACAAAGGTATCAACATCTTGTAATATACGACATAAACATCCCACAGATAAATGACTCTCTCAAGCGGGCTTTTGCAATCCCACAACATGAGCTCCATTGATATTGCTATGTGTGTTGCTTTCAGTTATATGATGGTATCTTGGCAGTGATTTATCTATGCTTTGACCCTGATGGCATTAGAGGTCTCTTCAGCAACCATGGCAAGAATGGAAGGCTATTTAATATTTATATATATGGAGTATAGAATCTAGATAACTAGCTTTGGTATTTAGTCTTATCAAGAAGAAGAAGAAGAATATGGATGTTCACTCCTCAATTCGATGATCCTCAAAACTGCCGAAATCATGTATGGTTCAAAGTTAATAAGCTCAAGAACTACTGCAAATTTTCTTGAAATGGAATCTTGACAAGAAGAGTTACTTTCAGAATCAAACATTGCAACAAAAAGCATGGACAGTATTTCTCTTCTGGCACTATCAGGAAGTGAACTGAGTCAATGCATACATCTTCTCTATGTCATCAGAGTGAATCAGTTGATGTTGAAATATCAGTGACCATTGACAATCTTGAGGGAAACGATGGTCCAAAAGGTGTAGCTTCCAAAACAACAAAAAAGTCAAGCAAATACACCAAGTACTATTTCATTCAAAAAAGTTACAGTGGATGATTTTTGTGTTGTTGCTGCAAAAGGTTACTGTATCATCCTATAGTCCTGAATTGTGTCCATGGTAAGATAAAGATTCTCCAATATGATTACAAGGACAGCTGAATATACACAGCCATTGCCTCTGGATACCCAGTTCATCAATGGAGGCAGAAAAAGCCATTTTTTATGTCACCAGGCCGCTGTATGTAACCCAGCCGGGTTGATACAGACTCAGCCAAGCCGGCCGAGTTGTGTAACAACTCAGCCGGCTCAGTATTAACCCGGCCAGCCGAACCGATTCAATGGTCGAGCTACAATTTTCAAGGCTGGCTCAAACCAACTCGGCCGAGTTGGTTCCGAGCCAGCCGTTTTTTAAAACACTGGATCCAATACTGATCCATCCACTGAATGGCTAGCACCTAGTTGCCTCTACGCAATCACTACGCTTCTCTGCGTCATAGCTTCTGGGACTACGTCCTTCCTTTGGCTGATCGATTTTCCTCTGGAATTTCGACTTTCTGCCCTCTTGGTCTCACACCCCAGCTTCTGGCTCTAGAACTACATTCTCCAACAAATTTCGGATCTCCTCTCAGGCTCTGCGTGGCCCTAGTTGCCCAGCGTGGCTCTGCGCTGCCTCTTCTGGATCTCTATGCCTTCTTTGCGATGTATCCCCGGATTAGGAAACTCTCCAACCGGAAACTATCTCTACCCCTCATGCAAGAAATCATTTCGATCACTTCTTCGACAACTACTACACTACTCTCTTCAAAAATCAATCTCTTGATCTCTTACTCGATGTGATTTCCAAATGACCATCAAGCCGCTTCTTATAATCTTCTTGTTGAGAACCAACGGCCCAGATTAGATTATAATCAATGGCTCAGATCATTTTGGCTTGATCCTCGTCTTCTTCTAGAAATTTCACCCCCAGTTTGTGTGAAAATGTTGGACACAGATTGTCATTGATGTCAATATGGCAATATTCAAGGAAGGAGACAGAGCCAAAGAAGAGGAGCAAATAGCCATCGAAGCAACAGAGCAAGCAGAACAGAGCCACCAGAGGAGCAGACCAAGCCAGAGGAGCCACATTGGAGCAAGAGGAGCAAACGAAGGAGACATATATATATGCCAAAGAAGAGGAGCTATCGGAGGCAGAACCCATATATATATATATATATATATTATATATATATATATTATAATATTATATATAATATATATATATGCATGCATTTAAACACTATCGGAGCGGCCTTAACACTATCGGCGGGCAAGCTATGCATCCCCGACAATACACTATCGAAGGCCAAAACTCACGTATATATGTCGTTACACTATCGCACGCGGAAACCGGACTTGAAAATATATGCAAGGGAGATTTGGGATCCTATCGGGTCCGGCACATCGCATCGGCACTTCGGAAGCAAGCGTTACAGTGTGTCAAGTGGCCCCTTTGCGATCGCCGATAGCGATTATCGCATCGGGAAATCGAAGCGGAGGTAATACAGTGTAAGGCCCTAACCATATGCGACTTGCGATCGCCGATAGCGATATCGCATCGAACCTCCGCCAAGGGCAAACCTCGATTGTGATGAATGGTTGCAAACCCGACGAGAATATCAATTGTTGTTAAATACCATATCGCGTCCGCAGGAGGATTGGCCCATCGGCCATTGGCGATGTCATGAGGTCACTATATAAAGAACTCCAGGAAGCCGCAATTGCCGATTGCAATAATGTTGTGGAGGAGTGGACCCAATGTCGTTTAAATGTGGGTGTAATAATTCTTGAAGTCTGCCCCCTCAGTCTTTTCGACTGCTTCGCACATATTTCCTGTGTAATCAAGTTTTTTGGGCCGAAAGGCCTATGATCACTATTCTGATGAATTAGAAGGTTGAGCGTCAGTTACATGGGGTGTATCAGGGCGATGGAGATTGCGATTGGAGCATAACATGTCCGTTAAATGAAACAGTCTCGGTGGATGCCTGTTATCATTGAAAAAACGGGTTTGTGTTACAGTGTTAACACACAGTGACCGTAAAGCCAAGAAGTTGAATGGAAAGCCAGTACAGAGGAAGCCATAGCGACCAAGGAGGGAAGCTGAAAGATCAAGCAAGCGAGGAGGAAGCCAAAGAGCCAGCGAGTAAGCAGAAACGAATGGACAAAGGCATGAGAATGTATAAAACAATAAAAACAGAGAACTGTTGCAGCTGTTGGTATAATGAGGGACCAGAGGGTGAGGTAGTAGAAGTAGCGGAGGCTGTAGAGGCAGCAGAAGCAGCAGAGGCAAAAGAGGCTGCAGAAGCAGCAGAGGCTGTAGAGGTAGCAGAAGCAGCAGAGGCAGGAGAGTAGGAGTGAGGGAACCTCAGCTGAACAGAGTGTAGAAGCATACCAGTTTATACCAAGGTTGGGTTGGAGCCTAAGAGGTTGGAGCCTCAAAACTGAACAGGATTGAAGTCCTTGGGAGTTGGTGCTCCTAAGTCCAAGATTGGTGTCTTGGCAAAACAGAGTTGGTGCTCTGGAGGTTGGACCCTCACTGAAGTCCAAGTTGGAGCTTGGCAACTACTCACAGTCAAATATACTTATATTGTATTTATTTCATTGCACTGTCTTGAGTTTTAATAAAAGCATCTATTCAAGTTGTTGATTTTTGTGTTCTGTGTATACATATACATATCCATATATGCTTTTGGCAATCACCAGAACAAAAAATAATAAATATTGATTCACCCCCCCCTCTCAGTACTTCCAACAGAAAATTCCTGAATCTAACCCATCAGAAACCCCTACTACAATTACTAGTTTACAATCTCCTACTTGTTCTTTACATTAACAAGTTACTTAATTGCATAAACATCGAAGTAAACACTATTGCAGCCTTCACAAATATACAGATCATCCACTGAAATAAACTAAGACAATAACACAAGGGACACCGTTATTTTTGGACAATCGTCCCCGAAAAACCCAATTCAGGGAAACCGATGCAGCATATCGAGGGTTTGGATTATTAAGCAAATTTCGTGAATACAACTAGGTACCAGAAATGGCTCACCCAACAGAGAATACCCTTGGCAGTAGAACCTCTATCTGGAGACAAATATTCCGCCAAATCAACAACCAGATGATCAAACCCCACAGCGACTCCAGTTGTTCCCTATGTTGGACAGCGAAAGCTACTCCAAGCACTGTGTCACTCCTCCAGGAGCTATGTCACCCTATCCCGGCTCAGAATCTGCTGATCTGCTCCCAGTCTGCCCCACAGAATCTCCCTAGCGCTGCCTCTGAAGCCCTCTACGACTTTTGCATCAGCCTCTACAGCGCTTTACATCAGCTCCTATGGCCTCTGCGCCAGCCCTTCTAGGGCCTACGCTGTCTCTCCTAGCACTTTACTGCCTCTCTGCCTTGTATTCTTCAGGCTCAGATGAAAATCCCTTGTTGAACTACCCCTCACTGCAACTGATCACTTGCTTGATTTCCTCAACAAACCTCACCCCAGAAAATCGAACTGACTGGTCTCTCTTGGTGTATTTCCAACTGACCCTCAAGCCTTCTCTTATACTTTTCCTGTTGACAATTCACCAGTCGAGATTTAGTCCCTAATCAATGGGCAAGATTAGAACTGGCTTGATCCTCGTCACTTAGAACTTTCTCACCCATATTATATTAATACACATTAATATTTCTATTTTTCTAAGTTTAGACTTAGGAACCCATTAAAAATATTAATTATTTTAATATCTCTTCATCCAAGTGGAATTTCTCCAAACGATTTTTGGGTCTTGGAGATCTCATGTGCCTTAGCCTCTCCACCAAATTTCAAGGCTAGAGCACATGCCATGCTACCCAAAATCAACAGTTTGATTAATACCCTTTAATTATTTTAATTTCCTAGGTTTAGACTTAGGCACCCATTAAAAATAATTAATTATTTTAATAAAACCTTCTCTGGGTGGAATTTCCCAGAACGATTTCTGAGTATTCTGGAATACATGTGTCCAAGCCTCCCTGCAAATTTTGAGGCTAAGAGCACATCCGATGCTACCAAAAATCAATAGGCAGCTCATCTTGAGCCAAGATCAATGTCGGACGATTGGTGGGAGTGAGATTTTTCTCACTAGATCTCCTGTTAGTTATTTCTCTATATGGAAAGCTAGATTTGAGCTTCCATAGATTTGTACTCAGATTTACTACTACATAGTAAATAAAAACCCTCAGTTGTTGTACCGGTTTTCCCAAGTTGGGTTTTTCTGGGGACATTAGTCCAAAAATAATAGTGTTATTTATGTGTATGTGATTCTATTCTTCCAGAATTATTTTTCTTCTGCGGCACTGTATTTGTGAAGGTTGCAGTGTATTAGTTTCGATATTTACCGTAGAATGCAGTAAATAATTTGTTCAAGATATTTAACAAATAGAAGAAACTTAATCAATTGTTGCAGTAGGATTCGGGGTTTCTGAATTTTCACAAGTCCCGCCCAAATAGATTTCCTTGGTTAGGAATCTAGTTCGTGGCACTGAGTGTGCCTAAACTCTTCATAGATCATGTGCTTTGAGATCTTCCATGTACCTCTATAGATATATGTAAGTATGAATACCTCCCTAGTTAAGAGGGAGTGTTGAAGAATGTAACTAGGTTTGGTCTTCATTATTGTACTTGAGTCATAATGATATATAAGAAAGCAAAAACAAATTAAACTGATTTGTTAAAGCATGGGTTTCATGCTTGGGTCAATTGTCATAGGTCAAGCCTCCATAGTAGGCATTTAGGATTTGTAAGTCAAAGTCAAAGTCTATTTTGTTATGTCAAAATCTTCCTCCATCAAGTCTCCTTCCAGTCGGCCTCCAAAGTAATAGTCAACAAGTTGACTTCACTAAATAAACTCATGTCGGATTATTTTCAGTGAGAAACTACTATATATGTGTGTGTAGACTTTGCTCAAACTGCAAAGCAGAGATAAGAGCTTGAAACAATTTCAGTGATGAAGTTCGGTTAGCTACAGAGGATAAAGTTCGGTCAATTGCAGAGGAATAAGTTCGGTTAGTTATAGGCAGAGATGAGACACAAGTTCAGTGCAATATGGTGGGAGGAAGTTCGGGTATCACTATGGCAAATAAGAGGACCGAGGCATGTTTGGACTACCACTACTACAGACCGAAGTATAGGCTGCCACCACATGACCCAATCTTGAGCTATCACCAGAGGAACAAGGCAGGACTATATTGCAGTGTCTGCTATCATTACAGGACCGAAGGACTGAACTATCATTATAGGACCAAGGACTTTGTTTGCTAAAGGACTATGTGACACCACTACAAGATTGAAGCATATGAGGTCATCACAAGAATGTTGCCACCACAAGATTGAAGTACATCTGGAATACTTCAGATCAGAAGTATGATTAGGACCAAAGCATGAAGAAGGTTGTTCCATAGGCTACTGCAGGAACGAAGTATGATTGGACTACCACAGAACTAAAGTATTACAAGGTTGACTTGTGTGATGGAGGTAGTCTTTGGTCTCGGTTATGAGAGTCTTGGTCATCTCGGTTTTGTTTTGAATCTACTGAAGGAAGAATTCTTGACTGGGTTTTCCCCTATGTAGGGTTTTTCCTTAGCTGCGTGCCTGCATCTCGTGTCCTCTTCTATTTATTGATTGGCATTAGTCTTGATGATAAGAATAAGATAATTTGAAAGAAGAAAACTAATAATGAAACTGAAACATTACAAGATAATGTCATAATAAGAGAAATCAATTAACTTGCCACCCTATTGGATTTCTCGGCATCTTCATCTTGTAGGGCATCGACCATCCATCACCTTCATTCATGAATCATGTTAGTCATGTCATCCTTTCTTTCACTGGAAAGTGATCCATTAGTCCATATCTGGCCTTTAAGTCATGTCGTGTTACCTTCTTCGCATCATGTTTCCTTCAAGATCTTTCATCCTACCACATGAGTGTCAGTTGTAGATGACATCTACAACTCTTCCTTTGGTAGCCTTGCATTAACCCATCCAAATATTATTCAAAACTAGAAAATGAACATTAAATCAAAAATACCTTTGTGATGGTATTTCATCATGACATCTCCTTGTTTGCATCAGCATCCTACATATATTGACATCTCCAAAAAGATACACAACGTCAAGGGTCTCTTTCTTTTTCAGACTTTATCAGGATCTTCATATCTTTCCCATGGAGATATCATAGTCAAATCTTCTAGCCCTTGGATGTTGATTGCCTTTTCCATAGTTGCATTTTTCATGATTTCTTCCTTTCTTTATTCACACATTTCCTCCCAGGAACTCCCAATCATAGTTCCTTCAACTTTGTCAACCACCTCACATTTCATATGAGGACATATTACATTGATTTCATCTAGTCAATGTGTGAACCATGCCTCCTTTCACAGGAGGATATCCTTTCTTTTGATCATGCTCTTGAGGTAGAGCACTCATTCATGATATCTGCAACCATATTATATGACTCTATTTTATGAAGTACAAGCATACATACCTCATCTCTTTCTTTTGGTCATCTAGACTTCCTTCAGCAGCTTCCTTCATTGAAAGAACTTCAATCCCTTAACCTGCATCACTTCTTTCAACATCATACCATCATCCAATGAATTCCTACAAGTTGGAATTCTTGATGAAACAGTTGCCTCCTTTTAATTGATGAACCTTCCAATAAAGGTTTTAATAGAGGATCTTGAGTATCCTCAGCCAGCAAATGTTTTCCTTTAAATGATGTATGATGAGTTTTGTACTAGATGACTTTTTCTTCTTCTCACAAGAATACCACTGATGCTTCTAATGAGGTTACCAAGAGCTATATCCTTCTATAGGTGATTGCCATAGACTTCTATTTCAGATATCTTTCATGCTTCTCTATGATGATGTCACAAGCTCTTGCTTTCAATGCTTCTATGATGTTAGATGTTATGATGCATCCTATCATGCTCCTTAGTGACCCATGTTAGCCATATCTTAAAACAGAAAACTGGGAAAACAGAAACTTGAAAAGAACTAGGTGAGCAAGACTATCTCAATCATAGTAGAGACCTTTTACCTCCTCCTCATTGGATTTCTTCTTTTCAACTTCTTCCACTTCTTCAGTGATATGGGCTTCTTCCCTTCCTCTTTTGTTGTTGTCCTTCTTGAGCTTTGGACAATCTCCCTTGTAGTGCCCATATTCATGATAGCCCTAGTATTAATCCTTCGACATGTTCTTTTTCTGAGGACCACGCTTCCCAAACTTCCCTTTTTCTTTTAGCCATGGTAGAAAAAGCATGAGCTTGCTCGATTGATCTTACATCGATTTTTGCCTTCAACCTGGTTTCTTTGATTTTGCACAATGACCATAGTTCATTGAATGGAGTAGCTTCCTTCTTCCCATAGATGCCCGATGTGAAGTTGCCCCATTCCTCTGGTAGTGCATTGAGCGCTATGGTAGTCATTTCCTTGTCAGACATTATTTCTCCCAACTCTTGGAGTTGGTCTCTTATTTCTGACATCCTCATAAAGTATGAGGCTATTCCTTCTTCTTTTGATATCCTTAGCTTGTAGAGTTCTTGTCTTAACAATATTACTTCACCTGTAGTGCTTACTGAAAACAACTCTAACAGTTTGTCATATATTTCTTTTTAAGTTTGTTTACATACATAGGGAATGAGGGGATCCTTGATGGATTCTATGATAATCCTTTGAGCCCTTACTTCCCCTTTCATATATCTTGCAAGTGCTTGAGCATCTTCTTTTGGAGGTTTTATGATTGAGCCTTTAACATGTTTCATGACCTAATTTTCTATCAGATTCAGATATGTACTTTTCTTCCATGCAAGAAAATTTTAAGCCCCAACCAACTTGTTGCTTTCCTTGCAAAAAGGCATTTTGACAGATTCAGATGTAGACATAAATACACTTACTTGCGAAGATGCTTCTTCAACTTATTGTTAACTTGAATTTGATGATGATATAGATAATAGAAAAATTCTCCTTGATGAAAATAATTTTCTTCAAGAGCGATCCTTGGCACCTGTTATTTTTTTGTAGCATTAGATGTGGTCTAGCTATGAAATTTGGTGGAGAGGCTAGAATCCATAAGATCTCCAAAACCCAGAAATCGTTTATGGAAATTCCACCTAGAAGTGACTTAATTAGATTATTAACCAGTTTTTTAATGTTTCCTAAGTCTAAACTTAGGAAAATTGGTTAATTAATCAGTATTAATTAAGTCAAGGTGAGAATCATCTAAAAACTCACATGGATTGATTCCAAGATGATCCTAACCATTGATTAAATTTTAATCTTGGCCATTGGTGCTCCAACAGTGGATTATAAGAGGAAGTCAATGGGCACTTGGAGAATATACTTGAGAACACCAAAAATTTGATTTCCTTGGCAGAATGATTTCCAAAGTAGCAGCAGTCAGTTGCCGGAGAGCCAAAGATCAAAGCAGTGAGTGAGGGGCAAGGACAAAGATCCGAAGGAATTTTTTCCAGATCTGGAGAGGCAACAGCAAGTGACAGAAATGATCCATGTAGAAGTAGCTCAGAGATTGCGCAAAGGCTAATGCAGAGTAGTGCGATTTAGCTCAGGAGGAGGTCAATTCAGATTCCAGAGGCCGGGAAAGTCTTCCAGAAGGTCGGAGAGTCACTTCCAACAGTAGAGACAAGCTACACGACTTGCTCATAGGCAGTATCGAGCCACACGTGTGAGAGACAGTGCAGAGGCAGCACAGAAGGGCTCATGCTAGGGTTTGGACGACCAGTTTTTTGTAGAAGCCAATGTTGGGATTGCTTGTGGGGTAAGAGAATTTTTCTCTCTAATTATTTCTCTTAGATACTTGCTAATTGGATTAACAGTTGGGCATCCATAGATTGTACTAAGATTTTCACTACTACATAATAAAATAAAACCCTCATCTACTGCACTAGTTTTCCCGCATTGGCTTTTTCTAGGAACTTTTGTCCAAAAACAACGTTGTTAACTTTTATATGTGCGCTAGTATTTTCTTAGTTCCAGCACTATTTATTTCCATAGTTTTTATTTTTGAAGGTTGCAGTGTGTTTATTTCGATGTTGTCATAGCAATAAACTGAATAATTAATTAATCAGTTAGAAGTAATTACTAATAATACCAGTTGTTGCAACAGGATTCCGATTTCGGAATTTTCACATGGTATCACAGCATGATTGATCAGTTGAGAAGCTCAGAAGTGGAAAAAGAATTTCACAACTCAGAGGGAGCAACAGGCCAAAATTCTTGAGGCAACACAGTTCATTGCCAGGCAGCTGAGTTTCTTGGGGAAGTTTGATTCTTTCAGTGCAAGAGGCAGAAAAAGTTCTAATATCCCAGATTAGTGATTACAACAGGGGGAGGGAGCAGAAGCAGCTCAGATTTTCGCTAAGAAAATAAATGGTTGGATGCGGAGGATTTTGCTGCAAGTTGTAGAAGCAAAATCCGCATCGGGTGGAAGAGAAAAGCACACACAACAGAGGGAATTTTTTTCCTCACCGAACTTTGAGTCTCAGAAGTTCGAATTTCTAGCCGCAAATTGGTAGTAGCAGCTAGCAGAGCCACGCATTCCATAAGGGAGTGTGAATAGCAAAGCAACAGCCAAGCATATGGAAAGAGGGAGTTTTCAACTTGATCAGAGATGGCCACACCTGGGTTGAGACATCATGATAGGTTGCAGGGTTCCTCCAACTATGTCATCTGGAAGGCCAGGATGTCCTTCTTGTTGGATGAATATGGCGTAAAGCTCTACATAGACAATGTTGTGGCAGTTCCCCAGGATGCGGATCAACTAAAGGAATATAGGAAGGAAATGGAGAAGGCGAAGCAATTGATCCTAGACGGAGTTCGAGACCATACAGCATCACACATAGTTGGCAAGGATACTACCAAAGAGATGTGGGATGCTCTCTCTACGCTATATGAGGGCACTTCCAAGCAGCGGAAGATGTTCCTGGCAGAAAAGTTGAGATGCATCAGGATGCAGAAGGGTGAAGGCATAGATCCCTTCCTCACCAGGATTGAGGAGGCTCAAGATCAGCTTGAAGTTGTTGGGGCAGTGCCTCAACCAACAAAGCTAGTAAGATTGGGAGTGAACAGTGTCTCTCAGGAGTGACAAGTTTTTGTCCAAAGCATATTGGTCAGAGACAAGCTACTAGAATGGGACAAGATGTGGTCAGAATTGCAGCAAAAGGAGTTGAGGCGAACTCTGTTTAAGAGCTCCATCAATGGCAGCAATAGCAGCAAATTGAAGGTGGTGAAGGAGGAATGTGGCCCTCGCATCAAAGGGTCCTAGTCAAGGGCAGGGGGAGGAGAGAAAGAAGGACCTGTCAAAGGTCAAGTGCTTCAGATGTGGTGAGCTTGGTCACTACAGCACGCAGTGTCCTCTCAAGAAGGACAAGTCGGAGAAGCAAGACCAGCAGGAAACTTTTGCTGAGATCAACAGGTTGTCCTCCGGGTTGGAGAATGACTTTGCGATGTTCAAAGATATACCTCCAAGAGTGAGGTGGGGAGATTTGGTATTGTAGTCCCAAAGAACTACAGAGATTGGGCAGGGTCCTTGAGGAATCCACCTCATGGATCAGTCATAGTTTTAAAACTCCGACTCCGACTCCGACTCGGTCGAGGATTGACTCCGACTCTGAAACGGTAATGACTCGGCCGGCTCGATTTCAATGACGTGGTCGTTGTAAAAAATACATTAAATATTTAGTTTTTTTATAAAAAAACATAATTTTGAAGATTTTAAACATAATTTTCAAACACACAGCATTATAATATAGATGGAAGACAACATATGATCAAAGTAGGCTCATGAACCAATCCATTATATCAAAATGGTACCCAATGGCAATACATAGTCAACTGTCATACATGAACAAAGACTCAAAACAAAAACACATAACCAAGGAGGCTAGAAATGGCCTCTACAACAAAAGTAAATTGTGACCAGACTCCAGTACTAGTACTACAACTACTGACTAGTAGCTACTACCAAAGGAGCCAAGATCATGTCGATCAATCTCTAGATCATCATCAGAGTTAGACAGGGGACCCCATGGCTCCTCCTCATCATCATGATCTCCAATTGCAGCTGTAGAAGTGGTACCACTAGCAGGTTGTGCAACTGTAGCAGATGCAAGCTGAGATAGAGTAGATATGCGGCTGCGCTTTTGTCGTGGTTGAGCAGAGGAAGCACCTACAACTGGAGTCCTTGTTGGCTATGAGACTGAGGCTGGTGGATTGGGATTTGCATTCAACTGAATAGCATGTTCAAGTTCAACTGATGTCTCGATATCTAAATCTAAATCAAGATCCTCATCAAGATCAAACTCTGCTGGACGACTCTCCACTACCCAATCTGATGTTGGATCAATGTCTTCCAACACAATGGGATCTGAATCAGGTCTTTTGTTCAGCAATTGGTTTCGTCTGAGCCGGAGGTTGTATTGGACATAAACTAGATCATTTAACCATTTTTGATCCAAACGGTTTCTCCTCTTTGTGTGAATCCTCTCAAAGACAAACCAATTGCGCTCACACCCAGTTGCACTGCAAGTTTGACTCAGAATACGAATTGCAAACCTTTGCAATTCAGGACAATGGCCACCAAAGGTCTCCCACCATTGTGCTGCAAAACACATAGGAGTGTAATGAGTTAGCTCAACAAAATTACAAATTATATCTAACTTTCAAATTATAAACGATTTAACAAACTTAAAAAAAAGAAGTAAAACTATTAAGAATTTGAAAATTGAAATTTTTGTTTACCTGGCTCATCTGCTTCTCTTGCAATCTTTGCTAGGTTCTTCCCAAAGGTACCTGAGGCATTGCTGAAGGTTGTGACCTGTCGGTGTATCTCCAGCTGATCAGACTCCAATGGGATCATGCGATCAATGCAATCAATCAGTCCATCTCTGACCTCCCCCCTCAAAGCTCCTGACTCCTTAGCTTTATAATGATACCGTGGGTTCAAAAAATACCCAGCTGCATGTATAGGGCGATGGAGTTGATTGTTCCATCTTTCATCAATGATTGCCCAAATGGGCCCATACTTTGCCACTCTATCCTTGTATACTGTCTTTATGTGCTCCTTTGCTTGATCCATTGACTCATAAATGAAGCCCATAGCCAACCTTTCCCCATCCACCAATCGCAACACCTTAACTAGTGGCTCACCAAGCTTCACAATCTCTGCTGTCTTTCTCCAAAAAGTTTCTTCACAGACTTTCTTTTTCAATTCTTTGCCTTCCGGTTTGTTAGACCAATTGCTTTGATTCCATTCATCAATGGAAAACATCTTTTGCAAGTTTCTATGTTGGGAAAGCATAGATTGCAATGTCAAAAAATGTGTAGCAAATCTAGTGATGGCAGGCCTAATAATATCCTTGCCCCCAATGTGTTTCCTCATGAGGCTCAAAATCAATGTATGATTGTAGATAAATTTTGTTATGCTTTTGGCATGATCTACAGTGTTTTTGACCCAATCTATTTTTCCAATATCCTCAAGCATGAAGTCTATGCAATGTGCAGCGCATGGGGTCCAAAAGATGGTCTTGTGTTTTTCCTCTAACAGTTTACCAGCAAGAACATAGTTAGAGGCATTATCTGTGATGATTTGCACAACATTAGCCA